>JAUELO010000100.1:4040114-4052050 GCA_032357855.1 Amphibolips quercusostensackenii
TATGCATATACAAATACAAATACAAATAAAGTGGAAACACTTAAGATCAAATTTACAGCTTGTTTAGTTAGCGATTGACTAATTTTGAAAGCTTCGTTTTTTGTATATCATTGCATTTTATTTTTTCAAATCAAAAGTCTTAATTAAATTTTCAACATCATCTTGATTTTTAATGACAAATGTTTTAATATTGCTTGCTTCTACTTTCAAATCGCACAATTTTAACTGTTTTCAATTTGAAGATTGCGTTAAAAATTGTTTTATTAAGGAAAAAAATTTGTAAATAATACAATTTCAATCGTTTAATGTTGTATAATTTAGAAACCAATGTCTCAATATTTGTACAATTTTTGATGCAAAATCGTTCAATTTAGGTAAGCTATACATTTAAGTTGTACAATTTTAACAATTTTAACTGTTTTTTACTTAAAGAACGTTCAATTTTAAAAGCTTCGAGCTTGTACAATATTCAAATGCTTGATTTTTAAAACTAAACATCTTTTTACTATTATTATTATTATACCATAAAGCTATTATCCTTTTGATTAATCAGTTATCCAGCTGAAACTAACACCTTAAATTCAAAATTTTTAGATATTAGATTTTCTTATTTATTTAGAATACTTAAATAATAAAAAGCTAATATTTTAAAAGTTAAATATTAAATGGTTTCATCTAAAACCATTTATTCTTGTGAAATTACACAATTAATACTTTGTTAATATTAAAATGTTTATGAATTCAATACATTTAAAAATAAATTGACTAAGATTAAAATTTGTAGAATTAAACAATATGAAATAAAAGGTGTTTAATTACTACATTTTTTGGTAAAGAATGAAGCAGAAACTATTCATTTTCAAACTGAAATTGTATTACAGTAAGATAGTCCAATTAAAAATGGAAAAAATTAATAAGTTAGGAATGAAAAAAATTGTTATGCATAAGATTTGTTCTTATATTTCCAATAGTTGTAAAATAAAAAAATTTAGGCCATATTATTACTCAAACGTTTATAAATTAAGTAGATTAAAAATTGAGTAAACTGCAATTAAAATTTTGTGAACTAGACCATTTTGAATAAGAAGCGCTTTAAGATGTACAATTTTTCATTAAAAAAATTAGCTTAAATTTATTTATTCTAAAATTAAAATTGTACGATTTCTAATTAAAATACGTAATAATTCAATAATCAAATTGTAAACGCTAGAAATTAAATAATTTCAGAATGAGGATTTGTGAATAAGACAATATCAGTCGCTCAATCAAGTATAATTAGATAATAATTGTCTCGAGATTTGCACAATTTTGAATAAAAAATTGTTTCATTCTGATGGCATCGACTTAAAAATTTTACAAACTTAACAGTTATTAATTTTAAGATTGAAAAATTTCAAGAACTTTATTTTGCACATATTAAAACATTAGATTTGGAAATAATTCGAGTTGAAGTATTTTTTTATCAAATTGTAATTAGCTCCTTGAAATTACAATTATTCCGCATTATATTTTTAAATTTATTTTAAACAGTTTCCAACTACCGCTGTCAGAATATGTAGAAGTGTTCTCTTCTCTAAAAAAAACACAATGTTTTCGAGTTCGCATTAACGAAGTGCTTACTGATCAGGTTTCTCGGCTTCCGTTCAGAAATTTGGGTAACTCGCATTAGACTCTCACCCCACATTATGCGACTTTCTCCTCGAACAGCGCTCGTAAATTTCTAACTTTCAGCATCGTTCGTTAAACTTCGATCGTTTGGCGCATCACGAGAGAGAAGAACATTCTCTAAACTGTCTGTTTCGTTCATTATATCACCTCACATCGGTTCTCTCCAAAATTTATTATAACTATAACCGGAAGCCACGGTTAACCTAGAAGGTTGTGAGCATCGCTCGAAACACACTTCAGGTACAACTTTAAGCAAAATATGCCATTTTGGTGTACAATAAGTATAGTACATAATGGATCCAGCAGAACATTGCGGAAAATTTTGCGCTCCTATTTTACTGGAAACGTCTTCAGTTATTCCGATAATTCGTGTCTGAATCCAGCTTAATGAGCATCGTTAGTCGTCGCACTTGAGTGTTCCACACGTTGAACGCGGACGCTACATATTTGCCTTGATTAACCATTCCATCCGGTGCCATGACGTATACGTGGCTTTTACCATGTTTCCCAACCGATAGAACGTTATAACGTTACCTCAGTTTACATGCATGGTTGTTAGACACACTGTTTGTTCTTCATAATATGCAATCCTGTCTGGTGTGCTCTGATTAAATAAATCATTCTGTAGCGCATTATTATTTTAGTTTAGTTTACCTTTCGAAATTTTGTTTGGATTCAAAATCCTCTCAGTAATAGATAATCACCGAATTTGTAATATGCTAAAGTAATAAGTTGCGCTTTTCAGCGATTCTTGAGAGAAACTGATTTTAAACAATCTAGGAACTCTATAAAAAAAATAGCAATGCGAGAGTCTTTTAACTTCCAGTATGATCAGGCGGTAGCGCTGTGAATTTGTAAACGGAAACTATGTCCTTGATTTCTACTGCCTACATTTGTCAGCAATTCCTTTTTATTCCAATTTTTGTTATTGCAAATAAGGTTTGCTATGAACGAGCTAAAAAAAAAGTTAGTCTTACGGAATTTCGTCACAGTAGACAGTTCGTTATCCTTTATATAAAAACACGTAATTTTCATATCATGGTAACTGCCATTCAGTAAGTCATAAGGTGACCTATTTTCAAATTCAAAATTAATAGAACTAATAAAGTATATTTCTACTTTTATAAATAGCTGATAATTATTTCGATTTATGTATTTTTGATTAATCAATCTCGTTGATCGATCGTGGATAATTAGGTAAAATCAAAATTTTTTTTTAATGCATGATTATTATGCGTAATAGATGTATGACTAATAGGGTCAGTTTGTAGAGCCATCTTAGGGCTATATTATAAAGTACAAATCACGTATTTTTAGTGTGCAATTAACTCTCATAAAACACAAATTAAAAAAATATATATATAGCAAAAATTATATGAATGTCTTAAATTAGTTTTGATGGTTATTAATAAATTAAATGTACCAAAATAAAATTTAAAAAAAAAACATGATTTGAATATTTTAATAAAAACAATTGCACAATGCTTTTCATGTTGTGAACTGATTATCAACTATTTCTATTAAAACCTGCATTTCCTGGAGTAAGATTAAAAGGTTATCAATAAATTAGATTTCTAAAAATGAAAGCCTAAATTTTAAAAAAATACAAAGCAAAAATTATTTCAGTGTTTTGATAAAAATTACTGTTTAAAGCTTCCTATTTTGTAAACTGATTAATTAATTACTAGCTTATTGATTTTTTACGTGAATTTGAATTGCATAAAGTTTTAATTTTAATTTGTTTTAATTTAGTACAGAAATTGATTATTCAGTTTAAGGTTATGTAATTGTATATTTGCTATATAATTATTATAATAAAAGTTTATTTATGCTTTAAATACCTTTATTTAATTTACGTTAATTTTTTTTAATTTGTTGTCAATGCAAAAAATGTTTAATGCTTTTTATGCTGTAAAGTAAATAATTAATCATTAATTAATTCTTTTCAAACTTGCATTTTCTACAAATAGTTTAAAAACTTATTACTTAATAAGATTTTTGGAAATAAAAGTCGGAATTAGAAGAAAAATATAAAATTACAATAATTTTAATGTTTCAGTAAAAATTATAGGCTAATGATTCTTATTTTGTGAACTTATTAATTAATTATTAGCTGATTAATTTGTTTTTGAAAATTAAATAACATAGAGTTCGATTTTGATTATTCTCAGTTATGTAACATATATTTATATTTGACTTGAAGTCTATTTAATTAAATATTGGCTTTAATTTTTATAATCAAAGTTTGTTTTTATGTAAAATACATATGCGACAATTATATAATTTTTCTCAATGCTTGCGATGTTGTGAAACGATTATCCAAATGAAATTATTGAAATTATATCTACATATGCTTCTATTTTTTCTAGACTCAGTATAAAAATTCATTAATAACTTAAATGTGTAAAATGAATACAATTTCAAATAAAAAAATATTTATATTGTAAAAAATTTCTGTATGTTCCAATGAATTGCAGAATTTCTCATTTTCGAATTAATTTTGTCAAGAATATCAGATTGCATAAAGATTTAATTTAAATTATTTTTCAATTAAGAAACATAAATTTATTATTTACTTGTTGGTATTGTAATTGAATATTAGCTATTATTTTAATAATAAAATTCTATTTTTCTTTTGAGATACCTCTATTACAATTATATGTATTTTTAAAAGTTTGTGATGTTGTTAAATAAGTATGTAAATTCAGTTTTCATAATTATATTCACATATATAATATTTCTTTTTGAATTAGTTTGAAGGTTATGAATAAATCATATATATATAGAAATTCAATTTCAAATAGAAAAAAAACATAATGTAAAAATTATTTGAATGCTTCAATGAGAATAATTGTTTGATGCTTTTCATGATGTGAACTGATTAATTAATTATTAACTGATTTCCTTGAAACTTGCATTTTCTGAAATTAGCTTAAAAGGTTATTAATAAATCAAATATTTAGGAATAAAGGTTTCTCTTCAATTAATTTAACTGATTTCCCTTTTAGGATGATTACGTAATTATTGACTGATTAATTTTTTCACAATAATAATTAAGTGAAGATTGAATTCTTATTGTTTTAATTACGTAACATCAATAGATTTTCTTGTTCAGGATCATGTAATTGGATATTTGCTATTATTTTTATAATAAACTTTTATTTTTAATTCAAAATTTTTATAATTATAGAATTATATCTTTTATAATTATAATTATAATATATCTGTTACAATTATGTAATTTTTCTCAATGCGTGTGATGATGTGTAATGAGGATCTGATTTGAATTTTTAAAATTATAGCGACATATGTTTCAATTTTCCAAAGATTAGCATAAAAACTCATTAATAATTCAATTTTTCAGAAACAAACTTTCAAGTTTGAAAAAAATATCGTATAAAGTAAAAATTATTCAAATGTTCTAATGAAAATAATTGTCTGAGAATTTTAATGTTGTTAACTGATTAATCAATTACTGATTGATTAATTTTTTGTTAAACAATAAACTACATTATGATTAAATTTTAATTTTTTTTCTCTTGAGTAAGATAAATTGATTATTTACTTTTAGGTTATGTAATTAAATATCAGCTATTGCTTCTATTAAAAGAGTTCATTTTCTCATGAAAAAACCTCTATTACAATTATAAAATTTTATAAAATGTCTGTGATTTTGTCGAAATAGTATCTGAATTCAATTTTTTAAATTATAAGTACGTATATTTTAATTTGTTTCTCATAAGTTTAAAAGTTTATTAGTAAATTAAATGTATAGAAATACAATTTAATTTTTCTTTCATTATACAATGTAAAAATTATTTGAATGCTTCAATAAAAGTATTTTTTTGATGATTTTAAAGCTGTGAACTAATTAATTAATTACGAACAGATTCTATTAAAACTTAAATTTTCTGGAATGAGCTTGACAGGTTGCTGAAAATTTTAATTTTCATTAATAAAAGTTTAAATCGGGAAAAAATGAAATAAAAAATTATTTGAATGTTATAATAAAACTCATAGTTCAATGCTTCTCATTTTGTGAAATAATTAAGTAATTATTTACTCGTAAATTTTTATATAAATATGAAATTAAATAGAGATTTCAATTAAGCTTTTTAAAATAAGTAACATGAATAGATTTTATGCTTTAGGGTTATTTAAATGAATATTTGCTGTAATTTGCAAATAAAACTTAAAATATGTATAAAATACCCCTCTTCTAATTACGTAATTTTGCAAATGTGTCTAATGTTGTGAATTAAGCATATTAATTTAATTTTCAAAAATTGAAAGTAAACATGTTTTAATTCTTTTTAAAATAAGTATAAAAGGTTATATTCAATCAAATTTTCAGAAATAAAAGTGAACATCTTGAAGCAATGTGATGTTAAAATTATTTGAATGTTTAAATAAAAATGATATATTAATGCCTAAATAAGTATCTGAATTCAATTTTCTAAACCACACCTACATATTATGTTGCAATTTTCTTGAAAATAAGCATTACACATTACTAATAGTTTAAATATTTAGAAATTAAATTTCAATTTATAAAAAAAGTGAGATATAAGTAAATATTAAATGTTTCAAGTTATATAAGTATTTAATGCTTTTAATATTGTTAACCGAATAAAAGATTATTGAATAACTAGTTTTTTTAAATAGTAAATTATATAAAGATTGAGTTTCAATTTTTCTCTATAAGTAGCATAAATAATTTTTTTGTTTTAAGATAATGTAATTGGATATTAGCTATAATTTATACAATAAAAGCTTATTTATATTAAATTCATTTTCATTACATTTATATATATTTAAAAATTTTTTTTTTCTTTTTTTCAAGAAATTATTCAAATTTTTTCAAATTATATGCCGCTGATTTAGTTTTTTAAAATAATTTATAAAGAGGGCAGTACAGTGCAATCCTGGTAAGACCTGAAGAAATAATAGTGCTATATTAGAGATATTTTATGCCTAATTAATTTTTCTTTAGTTTCAAAAATTTTTGAAACTATCCTATATTTACTTTTGGAAATGAAAAAAATGGTTTACTTCAAATTATAATTGTTAGAAAAAAGTTCTTTAAAGGAAAACTAAACATTATTATAGATGGCTCATGTATAAAGGATATTTCGGCATCAATATTACATCCTTTTATCTATAAAGTGATACTTGATGAAAAATATTTGTCTTTTCATATTACTTGGTCATTTCAAAAACAAATTATTAAATCAAATCCCTATTACGAGCATCTGTAGTCACAAAAAATAATTTTATTTCTTAATTGTCCTTTATTAGGTTGTCAGAACCAGAAGAGTATAATTTTTTTTCACTTTTTTATTCACTTCTTTGGAGCATGCAGAAGTAGGACTTAATCTATCGCTGAGGTAAGCACGCGAAAAGAGAGTCATGTATCTAAATAAAAATTTAAAAATTATAGGTATGAATGTTGAAATCATTATACAAAAATAAAGATTTTTTGCAATATTAAATTACATAACTTAAAAGTGCAGAAGAAATATATTTTAATAATTTATTAATATATTTTGATGTTTTGTTTATAAATATGGTAATTATGTATCCTTTGCATTCAGTGTATCATAATTTATGTTTTGGACATTTTTATGTCTACATTTGCACCACCACGCCATCCTCATTCATGACATAATCCGTCAATTAACTGAGATTTCCATTTTATTATTACGAAATAAGGCTTGAAGGACACATTATTGGTATTAAAATTATTAATATTATTATTTATCATTGATATTTATTTTTGGATCATTTATGTTGGTTAAGTTTCGTACTTGAAATCTTTAAATGATGTGTTGCCCTTTACTGTTGATAAAAGTAATCGTAAATTAAATAATTCTACGTTACATAGGTTTACAAAATATATTCTCTCATAATCTATTTTTAGCAAGAATTTTGTCAGTCAAAAACTTTTAAAAAATAAATAGTTTTTGAATATTGAGTGAATAATAAAGAGTAATAGAAAAGTTTGTGCGCGTGAGCCCGCGTATAATAGTCTAGTATTTGTTTAACTCGAGCCAAAGTAATGAGCTACCGCCTGATGTAGCCAGGAGTTCAGAGATTTTCGCATCGCCGTTCGTGTAAAAGAAGTAAATTTTCAAAAGGCGCTTTTTCTTAAAAATTGATAAAAAGCGCATCTTTTTACTTCAGTTTATTATAATTTTGCTAATGAGCTATCACTAGGAAAAATGTGAAACCAACAAAAATTCCTAAATATGTAGGTTCCCATTGTTAGTGTATTGACAATTAATATACATCGTGAAACATCAATATTTTATAATAATTATTCTTGAAATTTAATAGATTTATAAATTACATCAAAGTTTCATTACAGTTTTAAATACTTTAATAAGAGTTCAATAAAAGATTTCATGATTTATGAAAATGTATCAGCACAGTGTTGATTGTTTCGTGGAAGCTTTGGCTAAATTAGTCCTTATTTGTGCTGCTGCAAGTGAATTAAAAAACGGAATTGATTTTTGTTTTATAATTTTGTTAAGCCACGACTTTTTCTTCTTATCGTACCTTATTTCTTTCAATTTCTTCCTTCTTCCGATCGATTCGTTAAATGAATCTAATGTTAAAAACTAATAAACAATTCTTGTACCGCTTCACTCAGCGGTTTAAAAACTATATAATCCCTGCAAAAACATATGCGATGGAAAAAAATATGTCACGTACAACAACATGAATTTGTGAAATCAAATTTTGTAAAGTAATCTAAAGAAAAAAATTCATAATAATATATATTAAGAGATTTTTTTTTAAAGTTTAATATAGAAATTTTTGATCAATTTTAAAAGTCTTTTTTGAAATTCCGAAACTGTCTGGAATTATATCATACCATTAATGTCCTATACCCAGCAATTTTTATGGATCCTTTGAAATAATGGCATTTAAAATTTATTTCCAAAAATTTCTATAGGGTACTTAGTAAACAAAGTTACTTAACATATTTTATTCTGAATGTTTTTTCAGATTACTGGGCCACCTTGGTTTTCACAAATGCATGTAGTGTACTCGGCAGATTTTTTGCATCGCAGGTGTTTTCGGTTATAATTTCATGTACTGTAGGGTAGTTTTGCCTATTTCCGAATTTATGCAAATTTTTGAAAAACATCGAAAGTTGTCGTTTTCTTGCAACATTTTTTTACAAAATTGATGTTGTTCCTTTAATTATTTTTTAACATAAAATATAATGGACTTAAGTTTTCAGTTATTTGAACATGTGATTTTCTTTGTAAGTAGCAAAGGAGCTAATAGAATTATGCGTTAAGCACAAGCTGAAAGCAAAATGTCAATTTAATAAAAACATATTGCAAACAAACTTTAAAATTTCATGTTTTCAAAAAATTGGAATAACGCTGAAAATAATTAATATTTGCTTAAGCTCATTTTGAAGGTAAGGCTTCATAGTATTTTGCTATGTTTCAAATATTCTTAAAAACTTTAGTATTTATGTCATCTTGGCATGTTTCCTTTTTTCACTCCTCATACCCCTTATTTTACCTTTTAAAAAATGGACTTTATAAATCGTGAAAAACTAACCGTTTGCAGAATTTAAAACTCACATGTTCACCCCCAATTTCAAACTATTTTTTTGTATGTTAGGTTTTCAGAACTGGAGATTGCGGATTCAGTGGATCATAATTTATCGGTAATCATTCTTTTTCTTACCTACAGTTTTGGTACGTAAAAACTTGGTATTTTAAAAGTATTTTTCTTATTTCTAATATATGCAAAACAAATCAAAAGCTCAATATTAGTAGTGCGCAAAATAAAAAAAGAGGATTGTTCAATTTTTTTGTAATTGTTTTTTGCAGATTTCTCATTTAACGGATCTCTTAAATGAATCAGCCTCGATTCTGACTGCAGATATTAACAAAGGCAATTTTAGTCTCGTATGACAGTTAGCGGGAAACGTTTTCAACCTAGAACGATAAATGCCCGGAAATACAAGCAGAAAATTCCATTACGTTGCAAATGAGTTTTTCCGATTTGGGTCAGTGCAGTAGCTAAAGCAGCTATTCAATATGGATGAGCTGTCATAATTAGTGCGTTTTAATGTTCCCTCTTTCATGAAACAAGTTTCGTAATTTCATGACTACACATTCCACACAATTACATTCTACTTATTGGGTATCAACAAGATGAATAGATTTATAAATTCCGATTTCCACTTCAATCTACAGAAAACACACTTTGCGTTGCTGTATGTTCAACTGTTTTAGGCTTAGGTAACATTATTTATTATTATTATTATTATTATTATTGTGCTCACAACACTATTTAAGCTTTTTTTACACATTATTGATAATGCAACTGTTTTGCTACAATTTTGAAAAAATTCCAATAATGCTACTACTGTTTTTAACCCACCTTATGAATTTTCAGTCAAAATGATGAATCTTCAACTGAAATAGTTGAACTTTAAATAAAAAACATGAGTTTAAAAAAAAAAGAAAGAAATCTTCATCTGAAATAGTTGAATTTTTAAACATACAATAATTATTTCTTACTAAAAAAAAGATAAATTTTTAACCAAGAACATTAATTTCTACAAAAAAAGACGAACTTTTAACTGAAAAAGATCATGTTTCAACCAAAAAATTTATAATTTAATTTTGATTTGAAAAATGAATGTTCAACAAAAGAAACGACTTTTTAATTAACCTAATGAAATATTTAACTGGTATAATAGTTGCTAAGAAGAAAACAAATTTCCGAAGTGAAAGCAATCTTTTAATAAAATAATTCTTTTTTCAAATCTAGAAGTAAATTTAAAATTAAAATTATACATCTTTAAATACAGAGAAAATTATTAACAAAATTGTTCAACTTTTACCCAAGAAATTTTATTTTCAACCTAAGAGATGAAGTTTTAACTAAAATAATAAATATATAACTAGAATACTGGAACTTTTATCTGACAAGAACAATTTTGAGCCAAAAATATAACTTAAAAAAAAATTATTTTTAATATTTGAGTGGAATAACAAAAATAGTTAAATTTTAAACCAGACGGATTAATATTTCACTATGATGATGAATATTTGAATGAAATAATTTAATTTTTTTTACCGAAATATGAATTTTTAACTAAGAAGACTAATTCCTACGAAAAAAATGAATTTTTAACTGAAAAATGATTTTGAATAGTTAAAAAGTTAAGATGAATAGTTAAAATAATTTTTAACAAAAAAGTTCAACTTGTAAGGTGCGCGTGTATCGCCCCTTACAGTATCCAACCATCTTTGCGTAGCCGTAATGGGAGCCTAGACGCAGGCGCTAAGCAAGGGTTCCGCGCGATAGGTATCTCGCGGAACGCGGGGGTGTAAAAGAAGAGCGCAGAGAATAAAAAGGGTGACTGAGGCCCAAATCGGCACTAGGGGGCTCGCTGGCGGAGCGAGAGTGTTCCGCAGTCATCCCGGACGCGGTTATAGGAGTTCTACTCTTATAGCTTAGTGTCGTTTGACTCTTCTTCTGAGGCGACGGCGTCGCCTGGAAAGATACTGAAAGGCACTTTCCTTCTGAACACGCGGCTCAGAGCGCAACTTTCTATCTTGGGTATTCTCCTTGAGAGTTAGAGGATTTAAAGCTTTCTTACAATTTCATAAAGTCCCACGCAGCAGAGACGAGCAGGGTAGAGAGTTAAACTCTTCATTCTGAGTACGGAAACTGTTTTGGGCAGAGCGGGTAGAAAACCTCGAAGGATATAGTTTTTTCCGTAAACCTGCAAATACGCGAAAAGCGGAATGTAAGGCCAGAATCCTAATACAAGAAAGATTATATGCGAGCGATATTTTATAAAGCAATACGATAGATCACAAACACGGAGTTCTGTGAATTCTACGAGTAATGGAATTTTCTTTAGATAGAACTATATCGACATTATACTATTCTATACGCATTTTTATAATCGTGACAGAGTTCACAAAAATTATGGAATAAGAGCCGTCATAGAAGAGAGCTAAGAATTTAAGTGTGAGATAGATTATATGTACTACTACGCGAAATGCGATAATTATGTTTGTATCTTGACCATGGATGAATAAATTCGAATTTTATGTGTTTTGAAACCAAAATCTTGAGAATCTTCATTTCTCTTTCCGAGACGATGCTTAAAATAGAAATATAGAAAATATTGAAGAAGCTTAAATAGCTTTTATTGAAACCCAAACGTGGGACTCGAGAGTCTAAAGAAAAATGAAGATTCTAAAAAAGAAAAGTATGAG
>JAUELO010000100.1:4052150-4066887 GCA_032357855.1 Amphibolips quercusostensackenii
AGACGAACAGGGTAGAGAGTTGAACTCTTTATTCCGAGTACGGAAACTGTGTTGGACAGAGTGAACAAAAACCTTTGAAGGATATAGTTTTTTTCCGTAAACCTGTGGATACGCGTGAAGCGAAATGTAAAGATAGAATCCTAATAGAAGAAAGATTATTTGCGAGCGATATTATATAAAGCGATACGATATATCACAAGACACAAAGCTCTATGAATTCTACGAGTGATGGAATTTGCTTCGGATAGAAATTTATCGACATTATACTATTCTATATGCATTTTTATAATAGTGACAGAGTTTACAGAAATTATAGGATAAGAGCCGGCATAGAAGCGAGCTAAGAATTTAAGTATAAGATAGATTATACATATGTACTACTACGCAAAATGCGATAATTATGTTTGCATCTTGAGCATGGATAAATAAATCCAAATTTTATGTGTTTTGAAATCAAAACCTTGAGAATCTTAATTTCTTCTCACGAGACAATCCTCAAAATAGAAATATAGAAAATATTAAAGAAGCTCAAATAGCTTTTAAACTTTGAACCAAGTAGTTTTATTTTTAACTTAAAGAATAAATTTTTAACCAAAATGAAAAATATTTAAGTTGAATACTCGAATTTCCAGCCACCAAGAAGAATTTTCAAACAAGATTAACTGTAAAAGAAAAAGATAATTTTTTACAGAAAACGTTTTTCTAACAAAATACGTGTTCTTTCAAAAATATAGTTGAATTTTCTTCTGAAAAAAATCACAATTTTTAACTAAAAATGGAACAGTTGAATACACAAGACGAATCTTCTACAATACGCATTAATTTTTAAACAAATGGTTACATTTTAATATAGTAACAGAGATCTATTTTCTAATGAAATAATTGTTGAAGCTAAAATAGCGTAAACTATATTTGCAATTAAAAAAAACAGACTTCTGAGCCGCCTTACATTACAGCTCATTTGAAAAAAAATAACGGCTGGAAAAAGAGAAAAAAAATAAATTTTTAACAAAAAATAGAATAGTTCAATTTTGTTTTAAAAAGCTAATTCTTCACACAAAAAACGACGTATTTTTAGAAAAATAATTTAATTTTTTTATTTTAGTTGTTTCTAACAGATTTCTAATATTGAAAGGTATTTTAAAGAGTTTGAGCCATTTTAAACATTTTCAAGCTTTTAAACCATTTTAAAGCATTAAAAAAAAGTAATTAGGATATCAGTAATCATATTAACTGTACCAAAAGTTTTGTATACATTCACATGATACTTTCTTATTTTTGTTTATTTAAGATTTTTGTGGGTTGTTATAACATTCCTTGAATATGCAACCAACGAAATAAACATTAACTTGAAATAAAACCCGCTGCAGATTTTTTTCATTACACCATTCGAATAAAAAATTACCCAAGAAGAAATGTGGGAAGCAAGGTAAGTCGTTAAATTCATTTACTATTTATTTATTTTATAATCAAGAAAAAATCTTAACATTTACTAACAATCAAAATCACAGATCATTTTTTGATTATATCATTGTTGTCGTCAAAAAATCTACAATAAATTTAGGACACATATAACAACAGGGAAAGACATAAGATTCATTGTGAGCGTAGTTTTAATCTTATAAAACATTCAAGCGAAAAAATACATATTTCTTAACAAATAGAATCACATAATATATTTTAATTATGTCATTAAAATCGAAAATTTTATATAAGTGAATATAAGAAATATTTCCTACTAGACAAAGTATACTTAGATTATACTTATCTACTACAGTAGATATTTTTAAGTTTTGTCTTAATATTCTTCAAATATTTAATCAAGTAAACCGACATATCCTAACCAGCAAAAATACGGGAGTTTTTTTTCATCATACTGTTGCGTGAAATAATTATTCGCAATATTTGTCATTGAATTTACCTAAGGGTTTTTTCAATATCTATTAAAAATTTAAAGTGGGTTCCGATGCCAATAATACAATAAAAAATTGTTCCGTGATCTTGCTTTTCAGGAAATTTCGACTACCTTCACTCAATGTCTTAGGAATGTAAAATCTACTTTAAAAATGAATCCAAAGACTTTTGATTTCAAGATATGTTTCCTACGTGTATTATGAACTGTTCGCCGACAGAAATAGTATAATCAAAGAATCTCTCGTGGTTTTATGTTTCAGGAAAGTTCGATTTCCTTTCCTGCTTTTTAAAGAAAAGCTAATACAACAGTTCAAAATAACTGAAACAAAATTTTCTGCTAAGAGATGTTTTCCACATATATTTTCAAGTGACTTACAACCCCACAATTACAAAATAAAAATCTCCTATGCTTTAAGCTGTTGGAAAATGTCAATTTCCTTATGTGAATCTTCAAGGGATGTTAAAACAACAATTTGAGTCACTTAAATGACCCTTTCTGCTAGGCAATGTTGCCCACAATAATCGCTAAGTGATTTTTTAAATTATTAGTACAAACAAAAATATCTCCCATTATTTTGGTTCTTAGGAATTGTCGAGTTTCTTGCTTGAATCTGTAAGGGATGCTAAGACAATAACTTTTGAAATGATTTTCCATACTTTTTTGTCAGTTACACATTCTGCCCTTATCTTTTAAGTGATTTTCAAGTCTAATAGTTATTCAAAAAATCAATTGTAGTTTTGGTTTTTTTTGTAAATGTCAGTTTTATTGTTTGAATCTTTAAGGGATTTCAAATAACACCCAAACATCCTGTATACACTAAATCGTATATGCGTCAAGTCTATAGCATTTTTGCAAGTAAATACTGTCCATTTTAATGATGATTTTCCTTCAAATTATTGATCTACCAATTTAGAAGAATTTCACTATTTTTCTCTTATTTTATTCATTTATAATACTATTGATACTACTTTGAATTTCTCAAAAATGTCCCAGGCCTGTATACTGATATTAGCAATTAGTGGACGTTGGCTAAGATTTGATCAGGAGCTACATTGTTTGTCCCATATTTCAATAATATATATTTGCAAAAGTGTAAGTGTCTCTCGAAGTACGTAATTTGGTGGTCAAGTTTTCGTGAAGTATACATAATGTAATATCTTGACCAGTGCTGCAGACGAGATCCATCGTAACTTGTGCAATACCATTAACCTATCAGAGAATAGTTGTATCTGCATGACTCCAATACGTAACAACGATATTCCCAAGTGACTTCGGTCGTTTACCACTAACCCCACCTCCAACATCACTTCACTAAACCCGGAATCCCCTGGGATATGATGGATAATCGCACCATGATTCCTGAATCCTGATGCCTCACTGTGCTCTCTCTCACAAAATGTCTTCTGAATTGGATAACTTTCCCAATTGCATCAACGAAACTATTTTGTCTTATGAAATTTTTTAAAGATGTTAGAAAGTCGTTTGCTTCCTCCGGGGGTAACAACTTCTCAAAATGCGGTCGAGCGAAGGTGGATAGCTAAGGATCATTCGGATTACCCTGAATTACCTCTGTGTTTTGAGTTATTCTGGATTAGCTAAGATTACTCCGAATTAGATAGAATTACTCTGGATTACAAACAAGGAATAGTAGATTACTTCAAATAAACTACACTAATGCAAATTTAAGAAAAGGATTACTTTTTAAACTATCTTTTGATTCGTTATCTAGTGTTTCCAATTTGTTTGTGTTTATATTTATATGGTGCGCATTTCACGAGCACTTTGTTTCCCGTTAGCTAATGTATTTACTTCCTGATAAAAAAAAAACATTGTTGATTTTTTTAATACAATTAATAGACAATTTGAAATTTTTATTTTGTTAAATTTCAAAATATAAGTTTACAAAAAAAAACAAAATTACAAAATAACAAAAACATTTTTTAAAATACAATGAGAAATCATACAAACCAAGTTTCGCATTTGAAACGGTAATTTTTCAAGATGGAAAAGGGAAAGGGGAAGTTCTGTCGCTCCCTATTCCTTGCCCAGCTATATGATTTTTTTCACAAAAATTGTTAAAATAATTTTATTTGAAAATTTATGATTAAAACGTCTCTTCTTTTTATACATTAACTTTGATTAATGTCGATAAGAAAAGTCTTTCTGTTTGAAACAGATGTTTCAAATATTACAAACAAGCATAACTTTCTTACTTCTCAATTAAGTGTATTAATATTAAAGGTCAGTCAGTTTGCCTTAAATCAAAGAATCTCTCATATTTTTGCATCAACTTTAAATTATATTAATAAAAAAAGTTCTACTATAAAAGCCTGTTTTTTCAAATATAATGCGTTACCATAGCTTCCTTATTCTTCAATAAAATGTATCAATATTATAGGTCAATCAATTCGTCTTGAATCAAAACATCTTTTCTATCTTTGCATTAACATTAAATTTTGAGAATAAAGAAATTTTTACTGTGCAAAAAAATTTTTACTTTTGCAAATACATCCACAAATACATCCAAACATACATCTGCACATATATACAAACACATTTGGACAATTTCTTGGAACTTTATATTAGACATTTTTGAATTGAGTAAAGTTTGATTAAATAAATTTAAAATTGTTGCAAAATTTTGCCATTACATAGCTTCCTTGATGAGTAAACAAAAATTGTTGAACTTTCAACAATAGAAATAAACTGTTTACTAACTAGGTAAATTTTTGATTCAGAAAATTAACTTTTTATCAGGAAGGCTTATTTTCTACAAACAAAAAAAATTTATTTAAATACATGAATTTTCAACTACTAAGGATCAACTTTCAGACGGATAGTGGAATTTATAAGCGAGAAGATCAATCTTTTACAAGAATGATGAACTTTTAACACCATACATGCATCTTTTATGAAAAAATAAAAATCGAGTGAACAAAACGTGATAGTTGAAATTATAGTTAAAAACATCACACTTTAATTTAAAACAAACAATCAAAATTCAACAAAATATTTAAAGTTTCACAAAAAATAGTTTAGTTCTAAGCTGATAAGATGAATGAAAAAAAAGATTTATTTTATACTAAGAAGACAAATTTTCCACAAAATTAATTAATTTTCAAACAGAAAAGGTCGATGTTTCATTAAATCGTTGAATTTTCAATTAAAACGAAAGGATTTTTAGTCGAAAAGATCAATTCTCTACAAAAAAGCGAAATTTTCAACTTAGCGATTAAATTTTAAACTGAAAAATATGAATTTACAACAGAAAATGAAATACTAAAATTCATGTTAAAAACATTACTTAGCAACATGAAAAAAATATTTAAAAAAAAGTTAAAATTTTTACTGAAATAGTTCAACTTTAAGCTAAAAGACTGAATTTTTAAGCGAAAAAATTGATTTTCTACAAAAAAGATAAAATTTTTACATCATACATAAATTTTTAATTTGAAGAAATTTCTGATTTGAAACGTGATAGTTAAATTGTAAGTTGAAAATATTACACTACAATTTAAAAAGAATGGAACTCAACAAAAAAGGTAAATTCTTCACAAATTTTCTGAATTTTTTAACACTGAAATTCATTTTTGGGAAAGAAGATTTATTTCCTACAGAGAAGACAAATTTTAAACAAAATACATACATTTTCGAATAAAAAAGATCCATATTCTTTCAAATCGTAGAATTTTTAACTAAAACAGATGCATTTTTGAGTGAGAGGATCAATTTTTACTAAGATGGCAAAATTTCCAGCATAGCACTTCAATTTCAAACTGGAAAATATAAATTGACAAAAAAAAATTGAAATAGTAAAATTTTGGTGAAAAACATTATTTGACAATTGAAAAAACAAATATTAGAAAAATAGTAAAATTTTTCACTGCCATAGTTGACCTTTTAACTGAGAGCATGAATTTTCAAGAATTTTCAAAATATTTAAATTTTTAACGATAAAAATTAATTTAAAAAAATCTATCTTTAATCGAATAGTTATATTTATTATTTGAAGATATGAATTTATAATAAAAAATTTAAAAAATAAACTTGCTAAATCATTAATTTTCAAACCTGAAAAAAGCGAGAAGTTTATTTTGTTTACAAAAGACAGGAATTTGGAAAAAAATGTTTTAACAAACGTTTTTCGTTAAACATTGTCATAAAGGATTATAGGAAAAGGAGCTAAGAAAAAAAGTGTAAGATGTGCTAAAAAGAGTAGATGCTGAAGGTAAAAATAGAGGAAACGTGAAGTGTAAGAAAGGAAACGCAAAAAAGAGAGGTAATGGTATTGGTAAAACTAAAGAAGTGGGAGCATAAGAGGTAAGGGATGACAAAAAAAGGGTGTTATATGGTGGCTCGGAGAGAATACAAGATAATTTGAATTGGCTAGAAAGGAACATGCAGTATATGTTAAGGAAAATATCGAAAGAAAAAAAAAGTAATAGAAAAAGAATATGAGCTGAGTATAAAAGAATACAGATAGAAGGTATATAGTAGGGTTGGGACGGAAAAAGGAAAGAGTTAGTGGAAGATAAAATTTCGTAAAACTTTAAAAGAAAGAAACGAGAGATAGAAAATTAAGAAGTAGTAAGAAACAAAAAAAAAACGAGAAATGGAAGAAGGAAGAAATGGAGAATATGTTATCATAATAGGCTTAGAGAGAAAGGACTGAGAGTTCATGAACAATTTAGCACAATGGGATGTAACAGTAATAAGGGAGACGTGGCTAGATGAAATGGGTTGGGAAAGAGTAAGGGGAAGGTGACCAAGAAGTTATAAATAGCAGGTTCAATACGCAAAGAGAAAGAATAAAAAGGCAGAGCAATGGATGGAATGGTGATGCGAGTAAGGAACAAATGTGTATCAGAGAAGGATAGGAAAAAGATGAAAGAGCAAAAGAAAGGATTAGTAGTAAGAGAAGTAGACAAAGGGGGGACGAGGTGGAAGATAGTAAGGGTGTATACAAACAGTGATATGCAGGAGAAATCAGTAGAGATAAGATAATTAATGAAAGAAAGTAAAAAGAAGCTAAGGCCTATATAAGGAAGAAATTCTAATGCAAGAGGAGGAGATAGAGAAGGGAGGGAGTGGGAGGTAAAGCGGGGAAGAAATTTAAAATACAATATACTAAATGGGATGAAAAAGAAATTGTGAAAGTGTTTGCAGAAGATGGGGTGACTTTTCTTAAACGGAAATGTAAAAAAGGATAAGGAAGGGGATTTATATTATTTTAACTTGATCAGGAAGAAAAAAGAAAACAGTAATTTGTAATTTGATAGTGGACGATCAAGTACTGAGAAGGTCAAGAAACTAGAGATAGGAAATAATATATATTTGGATCAATTTTCCATAATAGTGATATTAGAGAAAGGAAAAAGTAATAACAATATAGATAAAAAGAAAGTAAATGTAAAAAAAGCAGAAAAAAGGGATTGGTCAAGAAAAGGGAAAAAAAGTTTAAGGAAAAGGTCAGAAATGCTAAAATTAGGCAAGGAAGTGTGAACGAAGAGATGGAGAAAATGGTAGGAGAAATAAAAAGAGTATTAGAGCGTTTAAGAAAAGATGGAGTTAGTGCAGGCGGGAAAAAAATTAAATAATATAAAAAAGTAAAGAGAAAAAGAATGAGGCTAGATAGAGATCAGGAAAATGTCAAAAATGGAAAAGTAGTAGAGAAGAATATAGAAGAAAAAAGAAGTATACAGAGCCGTCTGATCAAAAGAATGAAAAGGAAAATTTAAAGTTTGAAGAAGAGGTGGAGAAGGCTAGGACAGAAGCAAAGGTTTGGAAGGTAATAATAAGAAAAATAAAAAAAGAGTAAATCAGGATATTGAGATGATTGAATGGAAAAAAAACTTTATGAACTTTCTAGGGGGAGGAGGTTGGAGAAAAAAGTTATGAAAGGAAAAAAATATAGTAGGAAGAGAGGCAGAGAAGAAGACATAACAAGAGAAGAAATAGTTGAAGTGTTAAAAATAATTAAAGATGGATAGGCGTCCGAAATAGATAAAATTCTACATTTTAACTTGAAAACGTAACTATTTTAATGAAAATTCGTCTATTCAAGCAAAAAATTATTTTTGGTTAATTAATATTTGTTTGTTTAACTCAACTGTTTGATAATTTGTTTTCTTGCTGTGTATAAGTTGCTTTCTCTTTCAGAATATATCACTTTTCATTGGTTAAAGAATTGGTTTCATGAAAAATAAGAGGTATAGAATAGTATATCAATTTGAATTTAAAAAAAAATATTTTTTTTTATCTTTTCTCTATTTTCTTACGCGCAGAGAAGGTCTGCTCTAAGCTTTAGTGAATACGAATGGAAATGTGTTTTTATTTTAAAGGTAGAGAAAAATCAGAGCGTAGAATTGTTGAGAAACTGAAGACTGACTTATAGTTTCTTATTGTCAATTCAATCGGATGGTGCAACGTGAAGCGACTCTGATATTAAGAAAATAACTATTTCCTTTACCAGTTCTTTCCTACGGTCCATCTTTCTTCTTTCTGTCGGTACCCAGTTCCATTATACACCCCCTTTATTACTCTCAACCTCTCTCATCTGACCGTATCGAGCTCGATTCTCCTTTCTTTCCCCGTCGAAGTGCTTCACTTATTCTCTCCTTTTATTCTTCACAAATGTACCGGATATTTGTTCATACTCTATATTTCGCTTTTGTACGTTGATTTGAAAATTGAAGATCATTTTGTAATATTTCTTTTTTTTTAACCAATTTAAAATCATCACGATGCCACCTAGAATCGTTTCTAATCAAAGACATAAAAATCCAGGATGTTATCTGACCAGGAAACCAGGAAAAGGTCGGGAATTTCATTCATCAGGAAGTGAATGGAATTTTTTATTGAGCAATACTAAAATAAAAATTAAAAAGGCTTTGATATTTCATAACTCTCAGTTTTTCATTTAAAAAACGATCAGTAGAAAAGATTTTAATGTATATTAAAGTGAGTCAGAAATAAAAAATTCTGGAATCTGAAATCGTTGCTACAGGAAAAAGTAGCGCATTGGGAACACAGTTTTAAATAAGTGAAAAAAATGACAAAGGAGACCCTTTATATCTAAAGAATATTAAAAATAGCACTGCTTTCAAAATAAAAATTAAAACAAAACTGGTTTTGCCTTCACATTTTTCTAATTATCTCGATTTGTTGATTAACAAAAAATATGTGTTTTCTTTTTTTCTATGTTCAAAAATATATTTCATTTGTAAGCCAATTCTGATCTTGTCACCTACTGGCCTACATGATTTAAAATTAATTTGGTCTCACAGTTCTGACTTAAAATTTTTTTTTTTTCGAGAATGATCATTTTAAGTTGATTCTGGTGATTTTCCAATAGAATTAAAAATTTTGCGTTACACCTCGATTAAAAGAAAAAATATGAGGAAGTATTATTTTCCCTCAATCAGTGAATTTTCAAGAAAAATTCTAATTTTAAGGTGAAACATTAAATTTCTCAAAAAATCTATATGTTTTTGAAGTGTATGCGAAATTCATAAATAAATGTATAAATTTATAAAAAAAATTATTATTTTAAACCAGGGCAACGAATTTGACGCAAGTAGAATAATTCTGACTTCAAGAGGTAAATTTCAAGAAAAGTTATAATTCTGACTCTGAAAAGTGGATGTTTTAAAAGAATTACAATGTTGATTTTAAACATGGAATTTTCGAAAAGAATTTCTAAAGAATTTTAGAAGAATTTTTAAACGAAATTTGAATTTAGTTTAAGGGATTTTAGAATAGAATTAAAATTCTGAGATAAGATGAAGAAATTCCAAGAATAGGCATTATTCACATACTGTGAGAATTTGAAAAAATCGACTGGAGGTAATAAAGACATGACCATTAAAATAAAATACACATTTGGTAGACACTTCAAAATCGCAGTCTAAAAGCATCCACATTGTTCACCTTATAGACTAAAATTAATTTTTGAGCGCTTTTATCATATGAAAAAAGTCACAACTTAGAATTCTTTTGTCAGAATCATTATTATAAATATTTTATCGTTTTCCTAGAATTGGAGAAATTAAAAAAATCTTCCACTTTCCATAACATGCCTTGACTACAAGGCTATACTAAATCTTAAGTAGTGTAAGTCAGTTGAACGCAGCCATAGTGTCGGATTGTTGACCTAAAAAAGCGACAAATTTTATGCAGACAAAATTACATATTTAACCTACAAGTATACATTTAAACAATAAGCTGCTTTTCACCTTAATAGTTAAATTTTTACCTAAAAATATAGACTTTCGACAAAAAGTTAATTTGTAACTCAAAGACGAATCCTCAAGGAAATAGCTGAAGTTCTAACCAAAACAGTTGAACGTTTAACACAAAAAATTTTAGAAAATAATTAAATTTTCTACCTGATAATATGAATTTCTGAGATATAAGTACTTTTCAAGCCAAATAGTTAAATTTTCCACAAAAAATATGCTTTTTTAATAAAAAGTCAATTTACAACCGAATACTTGAATTTTCTACCCAGAGACGAATTCTTAGACAAAAAATTATTCCTCACTTGAGTGGTTGAATTTTTAACCTAAAGACGATTTTTTAACGAAAAATTCGAATTGCAAAACAAAATTTTTAAATTTCTTACCCGAAAAATAATTTTTTTATAAAAATATTAAATTTTCGACCCAAGAATGTGAATTTGATAACAAAAAAGTTTATTTTCAACAAAATCATTAAGATTTCGTAAAGAAATATGGATTTTTAACAAAAAAGGTGAGTTTAAGACATTTTGCTGGAAAAAAACCTATAGACGAATTCTCAACGAAACAGTTTAATTTTCAACCAAAAATAGTTAAACGCCTAACCCAAAAAATAAATTTTTTACAAAGCGATTACATTTTTTAATCAAAAATACAAATTTTCAAAAAGAAAGTTAAAATCGAATCAACTAGTTGAATTAAAAAAAAAAATTTTGTCAAAAAAAAAAATTAATCTTCATACAAATGGTTGAATTTTTAACACAAAGACAAATCTCAAACAAAATGTATGAATTTTAACCCAAAATAATTTAATTTTTAACCCAAAAAGACCAGTTTTCCACAAAATAATTGAATTTTCATACTAATAATACGAATTTCTTACCAAAAAAAAGGTAATTTTTCACCAAATAAATAAAGTTTTGACCAAAAAATATTTATTTTCGACATAAAAGTTAATATTTAACACAAAAAAGAATTTTTAACAAAATAGTATAATGTTTTATCAAAAGAAACGAACTTTTCACAGAAGCATTAAATTTTCAACCCGAAAATATAAATTAAAAATATGAATATGAATTTTAAACCAAAATAGTTTGAGGTTTAACCCTTAGAAAAACAATTTTTACGAAAAAATTGAATTTATGACCAAAAAATAGAAATTTTCCACACAAGGTAATTTTTAACCGAAAAGTGTAATTTTCGACCAGAAATATAAATTTTTCACCAAAAAATGACTTCTTAATCAAATAATTAAATTTTCAACTCAAAGACGAGTTCTCAATGAAATAGTTGAATTTCGAAACAAAAAAGTTTTATCGAAGTGTCTCGTCGTCCTGAAATTCGGGATGACTAGTCCAACATTTTTCATAAGCTTAGCTAGTCGTCCCGAAAATTCAGGACGACTAGCCTATCACCTTTTTCAAGCGCTCTAATTTTTTGGGCCCATCAGACACAGTCAAGTTTAATATTTAACACACAAAAAATAAATTTTCAAACCAAAATAATGAATTTTTGCTAGAATATTTAGGTATTCAATACCGAAAAAAGAAATTTTCTACAAAAGAACTGAATTTTCAACAAATAAATACGAATATTTGAATTGAATTTGGTCGCAAATTCTGAAATTTGAAGACAAAAATACATTTTACAAACCAGTTTTTATTTCTATCTAAGATAGTTGGAATTTCAACCGAAAGACAAATATTCAACAAAATAGTTGAATTTTTAGGCCGAAAATATAAATGCCTAACAAAAACGGGTAATTTTCAAGTAAATAGTCAAATTAAAAAAAAAAATTAAATTTTGAAACAAAGTTTTTATATTTTCAACAAAAAAAAAAAATTTTTATACAAAACAATTAAGTTCTCAACCCAAAAATATGCAATCTTAGCAATAAAAGTTAATTATCAACTAAGTAATCGAATTATCAACGAAAAAATTGAATTTCAAGACAAAATGTTTCAATTTTGAACAAAATTTCTGACACTCAAGCATCAATCACATCTTGTTATAATTACATCTGCGACTTACATCTACATGTTTATTTTTTAATGAAAGTTTCAATGTGCAAATAAAGCTAAAAATTTTTTCTTAGAGTTTATATTCAAAAAAAAATTGAATCTCAGTATATTCAACATAGAGTTTAAAAAACACAATACTATGTTCAATGACATCGAATTAATCTAAGGATATATAATAAATAATTATATATATTGCTGTTTTCATGCTAAATAATGTCGAAAATGTAGCTTCGACCAATGAGCGTTGGTCAATACGTGAAATGCCCAGCCGTCACTTATTGACCGTAACATGAATAAACTAAGAGCAAAATGATAGCAAGTCAAGTAGTATTACTTGTATTAAGTCATCCACAAGTAGCGTGAAGTAGTGCAATCAATTTTTACCAGCCTGTATAGATTTTAAGTAGCTTAAGTCAATTTATGTCGGACTTAGTAGGTACCCAGTAGTATAATTCATATTAAGTCAGGCACAATGGTCCTAACGGTAAAAATAAATTGAGTTCAGTAAGAAGGTCTTTCAAGTAGTATGATTAGGGCTGTAAAGCAGTTTAAATATTTATTTAAAGCGTGATGGAATTGCAATAGTATATTTCATTTTTAATCAGCTATAAGTGATATGCAGGAGAGCCAGCAAGTTTGAGCCTTCCTTAAAGGATTTCAAGTAGTTTAATCTAATTTAGGTCAGAACTAAAGGAAGTCCATCAGTATAATGCATTTAAAGTCAGCCATGTCGAATGATAAGGAGTTTCAGGTTGTGAAGTAGTGTTATTTATTATGAGTCAGCCGTATTCGAAATCCAGTAGTATAAACGATTTTGAGTCAGCCTTTATTAAATTTCTAGTAAGTAGGATTGACATTGAAAAAAAAATTATTTTCGAAAAATACTTAATAACGCGATTTTTTAATTTGTTTTTATTATTAACAAAACCTTTTTTTGGAAAATTTTCTCTATTACTGTTTTCATTCAAAATTCTTCCAATATAACTTTAAAAAACGTAAAATCATTAAAAATTATGCAAAACGCACTTTTAATGAATGACTTGTTCATAAAATTTTTTTATGTATTGCATCATGACAAAACATATTCCACTAATGTTACTTTATGAAACGCAGCACGTTGATAGATTATCTGTGTAATAATAGTAAAAAATACTATAATAAAATATTAATCAGACAATAAAGCCAGTCAATAAACATCAGACAAGCTGATGGATTTTATTCGAAAGTTGAAGTGTACACATTATAGATATTCTAAATTCTATTTTAATTATGAAAATTCAGGAGCGAAGACTTAAAGAGTCTCAAGGGGCACTAAACACAAAAATAAGTTAAATCCTAATAGATGTCAGTTGCATTGTGGATAAAAAATGTGTTCGCAAAGCAATATTTAAGTTCAGGCTATCAGTCGAGAGAAAATCCCATTTTGCGGTCAAAAATATATCAAAGCCAATAAAGCGAATGAATAAAAATAAAAATGTGATGGTGAGCAATCGAGATACTATAAACTATAATATAGTGGCCTATAGATACATATTATGGATATGATGAATTTCGTCATTTATTAATTAAATTAATACAACGAAAAATCACAATTGGGATGCTTCTAGCCGCTCGGATCGCTGACAATCATGCGTAACTTTCGCCCGCGTATTTTGAAATTACAACCCAACTCAAAAGGTTTTAAAAGTTTATGCAAAAGCCAATCATATAAAATATTGATAATAATTCCTAATGATGTTTTTAATGCACAGAGGATGTTTTCGAGTTATATCGATTTTGATTTTCACATGAAAGTAAGAAAGATATGTAAAATAACTTCACTGTGCCGTGTGACAAGAGTTAACTTGATAGTTTCACATTGCTCGACTAGGAATAAATAATTTTAAAAATATGAATTACAAAAAAAATTCAAAAAGTGTACTAAAGTTTAATTTAAAGGTGAGTTGCCACTAAGAGACTTTACGCGATTTTTGCAGATACAGTATTACTTACTAATGTCTTACTTTCCGTTTGTGAAATCCGCTAACATTTTATGTTTTTCGCATCACAGGCTAAAAGGAGCAAATGAATATTTACTTGAAAATTTAAACAAATGTGAAAACGAACAGCAAATCTAAAGTTAAGCTTAAGTAAGGAGCACTGCAATAGAAATGTAATTAAAATTTGAGAGAAATATTTCCGCAAACCAAACAGTGTTGATACCAGTTCTAACAGATTGACACAAAAGGCCTCTACCTGTAGCGGATAGAAGGAAGGGGCTTGCTTTCATTAATATCTGATTTCTAGCTTACACACTGCAGTCTCTTAAATGTACCTCGAGTAGTCGTAGTCTTGCACGTATTCTGCTGTGCTCATCAGTGAGCACAACTCAAGCAGAGTCTGTCTACCTTGGTTCTAGTATCTGTGCGCTCCAACCAAGCAATACAGTGTTTAATATTGGGCCGTTTAAAGCCAGCTTGCGGTAGCTGAACATTGGCACTGTCGGTCGTTCTCTTTAACGGTTATTGGCTCGCAGTAATTCTCTAATCTCTGCTGTCAACCGCCTCTGTGTTACCGTTTCAATA
>JAUELO010000100.1:4066987-4086861 GCA_032357855.1 Amphibolips quercusostensackenii
TCCAAATACATTTAGAGTTTTGATTTAACAAATTATGTAAAGTAGAGAATTTCAAGACAAAATTTTGATTTAGATGAGTTAGACTACACTTCTGGTATAAAAATTTCACTACCCGTAGCTTAGATGGAAGCAATTTTTTTTTTATAAATAATTTGTAGGTTATTTGTACAAATTTTCAATGCCAAAACGATAAGTTGTATCAAAACAGAAGTAGGTTTTATGAAGGTCTAGGCAGTAAAACGTTTTGCCAGCTAGGACGTAATCTGAATTTGAATAATCAGTCAAAGTTTGCGACATGCTTGTTCAATAAGGGGTTTCGTATAATATTTATTGTAGTATTTTGAATGTTTGATTATTCTATTTGTAGAAGGTATAAATTTGTTCTTGGTATCATGCTGTTTTGTTTATGAAATGAGCATCAATTTGTATCCCAACGAAAATCACATAATTTTCATTTTTAACCGATCTTCGACTATTCCGTCAGTCAGCATATAATGTAAATTATTAAACAATTACGTAATTTTAATCTTTTGAATTTGTTTTATCTTTCAAGCCCAAAATAAATCACAAATATTACATTTTTAAGGAAATTTTAACCTGTCTACGACAGCGAAACGTTTCATCAATTAGGACGCTGTCTGAATTCAACAAACAAATACACTGTAAAAAAGTGGTTTGTATTATAAATCGATTTGTTAATGTATTACTGTGATGCACAACTGTAATTTTAACACGTACGGTTTTCAAAAAAATGTGAAAAAAGCGCGAATGAAATCAATTTTAAAAGGCTAGAGCTATAAGTTTTACATTTTTGTTGCAAATAAACACACTCAATAACTTTTTTTTTTGTTTTTTATCATGATTATGTAGTAATTAACAATTACTCTTTTTGAAATAAAGGTAATTTCTTTCGTTTCAATTTGTCCCAAATGTTCGCTCAGAAACTTACAAAATTCATAGTTTTATCTGTTTTTAACCAGTCCGAAACAGTGAAACTTTTTGTCAATCTAGGTATAACCTAAGTTAAGGTAACAAATAGGTCGTTTTATTGTCCTAATTTTTAATTTCAAAACAAATTACAAACTTTTAATTTTCAGCCAATCAGGAAAAGTGAAATGTTTCACCAGCCAGGACATAATCCAATTTTAAAAAGCGAATTGCTCATTTTAAGCATCTGATTTTGTATCAATTTGTAAACCCAAAACAAATTATAAAATAAAAATTTTTAACTAATTTCTAACTAGTTTGGCTCAGTAGAACATTTGAACAAAGAAAAAATTTTTTCAAAAGTCTCCAAGTCTGAAAAAATAGCAATTTCTTGAGAAGACTTTTAGAAACAACCCGCAATTTCACATTCTTAAGAAACTACACATTTTTGATTTAGTAAGAAACTTGATAGAACTTTTAAATGTAAGTATATTTTTTTAGTTTTAAAGTTTGACAAACCTAAAAGGATTTCTTTCGAATATCCAAATTATCTGTCTGGCCATCAGAAGAAGGGCCCTCATATTTCTGTTCAAAAAACAGTCTGCCCGTTTTTTGAGAGAAGTAATAAATCAATAAAAACAAACGACAGAGCTATCTATTATCAACAACTTTTTAAAGATTTTAAAGCATGTGTCGCTAATTAAATCTCTTCGCCTATGCTACCACCTGTTACTGAATCAAAACACGGAGTCATAATTAAATCAACTATCACAAATCTATGTGTCTTGTCATAATTAATTGCTGGCAAGATAAGCAAAGGTACATGAGTTGATGTAGTTTATCTAGATATTTTGAAGTGCTCCAAAAAACTAAGCCATCTAAAATCAATAAAGGATCTCCAGAAGTTTGATTTGCCTAAACATCTATCAATCCTACGACAAAACTTTTTTTCTTATAGGTGTATTTTTTGCAGTATGCTGATTTTGATGATACAAACGTTCTCTACAAAGTGAGGAACATTAGGGGTTGCCTCATTCTTTATTGGGAGATTCTAAAGATTATTGTGTGGTGTGCTAAAATGGGTTTACGTATAAATATGAATAAATGCTGAATCACAAATTTTCACAGATCGAAAGAGCCAATATTATTTGAATTAAAGTGAGTGGAGTAAAGAATAAGCGTGTCTACTCAAAGTGTGACTTAGGACTGATCTTTAGCCACAATTTTACATTCAAAGAGCATGCAGAAATAACTGTAAATGCCTTGAATTATATGATATAATTTATTGTTAGATAATGCAAGGTCTTTAAAAATTAAAAGGCGCTTATTGTTGTTTAGAACTCCTTTATTAGATCAAAATTAAAATACACAGTTTAAACTTAGTGTACATTTCATCAAAATGTAATAAGCGCATTAAAGAAGGTTCAAGACTGGTTCTTCAAATTTTTAGCATTTAGAGAAGATATCATTTGCTTCAAACGTGGATGTGATTATCATTAATTTAGTCTACGAAGCAAGCATCTTAGATGAGGACTGTATCACATAACCCTTTAATTGATACTTGTACTAATGGAATATTGCTTATTTATAAAATAATATTAAATCAATGAGCGTACCATCAATAATAATAATAGTTTGAAATTGCTAAATTTATGATGCAGAAAATTTCTAATGTTTAATGAAAGACGAATACGTATAGATTTATTCAATATGACCGTTAGGTTATGAATACAATCCCTTTGTCATTTCTGAAACATGTGGTCAAAATCTCTGAAGCAGTATATTGCTACCTTTGTTGTTTAAAAATTATATATAATTTAGAGTTTTCTCTTTAAAAAACAAATTTGCAGAGTGAAAATTTGTCATACGGAAATCGCCATTGACAAAATTCAAGAAAAATCAAAACAGAAAAATAAAGACAGACGCTTAAAGTCATATTCAAGATGCAATTTATCGGTAGTCAACAACAATGAGTCGTTGCTTTGTGGAAGAAATCTGAGTTAATGCGCTGTTAAGATATTTTTGTAACTTTATTTATCAAGGTTTAAAAAAATTTTACACCAATAGTTTCTGAATTTATAGAATCATAATAATTATAAAATGTGAAGTTGTCTAAAATATAAATACAATTCTGTATTTTATTTATGAATTGTCAAAACTCATATTAAGGAAACTTTTTCTGAAGAAAGTTAAAAAAGTTGTTGCAAAAGCTTATTATACTGTTCTCTCTGGTTCATTATTCGGCCTAGAGGTTGCAGGCTGTAGAGCTAAAAGCTCATAATACGCTTGAGGCAGTGCAACATCTGTTTTGCGAGCTGGAGAATAGTAATAAAGATATTTGGCTTGGTTGGTGTACGTATCTCTAGAATCCAACACCGCACCGCGCTAAGGCAGTAACAGTAACACCAAGTCTCATGCGCTAATCTTCTTGCAACTTACCATTACGCCAGTTTCCTAAAGCTATTACGCATCTCTTCGTAATAATTTGAGTTTTACCCTCTACTTCATTTCGAGCTGATTGTATAACTTGCAGTTGGCATCTTAACTCTAATTGACCCCATTTAGAAAAAGATATCTCTCCAAACTATATTCAAGTAATTTTTTAATCTGTAGCTACCCTGTTAAAAATTTTCAAGATTCTACAATACTTCTAAATTAAAAGCGTAATGTGAAATTGCAAAACAGGCATTGTGAGTAAATTACAATAATTAAACTAAAAATTACAAATATTACAATACGGCGACTGTATGCGGTATTATAAAATTTAAATAGATTTAAGGTGAAATTTTAAAGCATAAGAGGCAACATTGCTAACCTAGTATTTAAAAACTGCAATGCAATATATTGAAATTTAGAAGCAGATATATTTCTTAATGTTTTCTAGTTGAAATGTTACGAAACAAATTAGTTTTAAACAAAAATGATGAACCTTACATAAAAAAATTACTTTTTCAAAAGATAGTTTAATTCAATCTAAGTATTTTAATTTAAAACCGAAAGAGACGAAATATAAACAAAAGATGTGAATCTTGACATTTTAATTAAACAAAATACTTTTATTTTATATGATAATCAGTTAAATTCATTAAAAAAAATTAATTTCTAACAGAACGAATGAATCCTCAACCAAAAAGTCGAAACAAATTTTCACTAAAGCAGCTTATTTCTTAACCAAAAAAAAATTTTATTTTGAATTAAAGTAATTACACTCAGAAATCTAAATATTGGAAAAAATATCATAATTTTAGGAATTTTGAATTCCAAGTCAGAATGTTTCACTTTTTGAAACTTTCCTCTTTTAAATTTTAGAGAAATGGAGCAACTGTATGGTTAAATTATAATAAAACATTTTGTAAATAAATATAATTTCAAAATAAAACAGGTAATTTTTAAAATTAATTGGATTGTCACTTTGTATAGGGAATTTTCTAAAAAAATTCAAATTCTAAGTTTGGACAGGAAATTTCGGTAAAGAATTATAATCTTGATATTTAAAGAGGAAATTTCATACTAAATTATGATTTGTATCGCGGGACAGAACATTCTCTAAAAGATCTATAATTTTCTATAGAACTTGAGATTCACATAAAAAAATTATTATTTTTTTCTTTTAAGCTCACTTGAAACAGAAACTTTTGTTAAGGATTTTTAATTCTATACTTCGGCGCAGAGAGTTTTCGTAAATAATTTTAATTCGGAATTGAAAAAAACAATTACGACCTGGAACGGAAGATTTAAAAAAAAATCTGAGTTTTAATTTACTTTAAGGCAAAGAATTTTCTAAAAGATTTGTGAATTTAAGTTGAGAATGGGAATAAAGAAAAGAAATGTGCAAAGAAATTACGCAAAGAAAAAATAGTAAAATATCACCTTATTGTACCGTGACCAGCGGCATGTAAAGTGATCTTTATTGTACTGCGTCGAGCGGCACGCGAAGTAAAAGCAAGGAAGAAGAAGTGAGTAAGTGAGAATGAGAAGGGAATAAAAAGAAAAAAGAGAAAAAGGGACAGAAATAGGGAAAAGGGAAATCGAAAAGGGGTTGGGGAAAGGGGGCAAGAGAAACGGCAAGGGAAATGGTAAAAGAGAGCAAAAGAAAAGGAAAAGGAAAGGAGCAATGGAGGAACAGGGAAAGCGGAAAAGCAAAAGAGAAAAGAAAAAAGAGGAAAGGGAAAATAAAAAAGGAAAAGGGAATAAACAAAAGGGGAAACGGGAAAAGAAAAAAAGGAAAAATAAAGGGGAAACAGAAGAAGGAAAGGGAAAAAGAAACAGAAAAAGGGAAAAAAAGAATAGGGAGGAAAAAGGGAAAATGGAATAGAAAAGGAAAAAACATAAAATTTCCCTGAAGAAATAAAAGTTTAACTATAGGAGACGCAATTTTAGTAAAGAATTATGATTTTGCCTGTGGGTGAGCGGATTTTAATAAAGTCAATCATGTTTACTTTAAAACAAGTAACTTTCCGAAAAATTTATAATTTTGAGTCAGAAATTGAAATAAATAAAAAAAATGTACAAAGAATTCACGTAAGGAATTTTATCTGAAATAGGCAAAAAAGATCTCATTATCTGCTCGTGAAGCTGCAATACAATATCACTTTATTGTACCGCGACGAGTGGCTCGTAAAGTAAACTTCATTGTACTGCATCTTGCGGCACGTAAAGTAACAGCAAGGAGGAAGAAGTAAGTAATTAAAAAAGAGAAGGAAAAGGAAAGGGGAAAAGGAAAGAGGAAAATAGAGAAGAGGAAAAGGAAAGGGGAAACGGGCAAAGGAAATGGGACAGGGGACAAAGGAAATGGAAAGATAACTGGAAAAGGGGACAAAAGAAATAGAAACAGAAAGGAAAAAAAGGGGCCAGGGAAAAGAAAAAATAGTGTAACACAAAAAGGGAAAGGGAAAAGGGGAGAAAAAAGGGAAAAGTTCTAAGAAAAGTGAAAAACGAAAAGAGGGAAAAGAAAAGAAAAAAAAAGAGTGGAGAATAGCAAAGGAAGGAGAGGTCGGGAAATGAGATAGAAGAAAAGGGAAGAAAGAAAGAGAAAAAGTGGAAAAAAAGGAAAGGAGAAAAAGGGTAGATAGAAGAGGGAAAGGGGAAGAAAATGCAGAAAAATAAAGCAAAGGGCAAAAAATAAAAGAAAAGGGAAAAATAAACCAGGACAAAGGAAGTGGAAAAGGGAAAAGAAGAAAGGAAATTGGGAAAACGAAAGGGAAGAAGAGAAAATAAAAGAGGAAAAATAAAGCAAAACAGTTGAGAAGGAAAGGGAAAAGGGATAGTAAAAGAGAAGAAGGGAAAAAGGAAACGGAAGAAAGAATAAAAAAAGGAAAAAGGGAAGTGAAAAAGGAAAAAGAAAAGGTAAGAAAGAAACAGAAAAGGTGCTTATTTCAGAAAAGTGACAGGGAAAGGGGAGAGAAAAGAGAGGAAGAGCACGAGAAAATATGAAAGGAAAGGGAAAAAGAAAAAAGAAAGGTGGCTAGGAAACCGTAAAGGGGAAGAGTAAAAGAAAAGAGAAAACCCAAAAGGGAAAAAGGAAAGGGAAAAAGGGAAAAGGAAAAAGAAAAAGGAAGGGGGAAAAAGGCATATTGCAGATAGAGTGTCATATGCACCACATCATTAAAGCTGTTTTGTACTTGACTGACCTTGTAAATAATCTACTAATAATTCGGAATTGGATCAGGAAATTTTTGGAAAAAATTATAATTCTAAGTTGCAATTAAGATTTTAGTTATCAGATATAATTTTGAGTATGCTGCAGGGTATTCCCGTAAATAATTATAATTTGTTTTTAGAAAAGAAACTGTAGTTAAGAATTATAATTTGTAATTTGGTAAAACAAATATATACTAGATTTTAGTGAAAGAAATTTAATTTTTACAATTGAGACTGAATTTCTGTTGAAAATTTTAATTTTAATTTCTGAACATGGACGTCAGTAAAGAATTATAATTTAAACATTAGGACAGGGAATTTCAGAAAAGAATTATAATTTGACTGTAAACAGAAAGTCATTTACATGAAACAATAATTTTTTTAAATAATTTCAATTCTGAATTAAAAGATGAGAATTAAAAACAATCACTGCTCAAATTCAGGATCACAATTATTTTGCAAAATTGTGTGTTTCAAATTGGAATTGTGATTCTGACAATCAATAATTATTTATCTAATGTTTAAATTCAGAATTATAATTCATTAACAAAAATTTCCTTTTTCAAATCAAAAATCTTTTAAATATCTTTAAATGTTCAGGTACCTATTAAAATATTTGAAAATTGTTTACAATCATTTGAATTTTTTAAACACTGTTAAATTGACCGGAAGATGACCCAGAATTAGAAATCATCCATTAAATAGACGCGTTGATTATTGCATCTAACTCATCAATTCTATACCAAAAACCTAATAAAATATTTGGAACGAAGCCTATTAATGATAAGAGGATTTTAAGCTGACTAAGAAGCAAAACATGAAATCAGAGTGCAAAGTAATAATAATTAACGAGATGCTCTGAAGCAATAGTAATTCCCTGATAAATTTTGCACCAGTGGATGAACCGGATTAGCGAGCTATTGCACTGCATAAAAGTTTGAAGAAAGTGGTATCAGTGAACGGAGCTGAAGAGCTTAAGAAACTTTAAAAAGTATCCATATTGAGCAGAAGATGAGAACAGCTTGCCTTATTTTGCCAGACGATATGGCAAAGCATAAGGGTCTCGGCAGTTTCCTTCACCGCGTGAGAATTTTACCGCCCTCGTTGAGTGTCATCGATTGGCCGCTATACAATTCTTTAACGAGCTAAACTTCCTTTCAGACCCTTCGGCCGCTCACTCTCAACACAGTCCAAACTTTTTAATAATGCTCGAGCAGTTACTGACTTTAACTAACTATATATTTATGCACACGTACATACCTCATCCAACGAACATTGTGGGCTCTGCAGCTAAAGTACATCATGCACACATTTTAAGATCCCTGCAAAAATGAGATTTTAATTGAATGAAGAAACTTTTTAGCTTATTCACCAAAGTTCACAATCTGGTGCACATTTAAAAATTTGACGACTTGCTTATCAAAATATTATTTGTTGTTGCGATATAGAATACTTTCCGGTTTGTCTAGTGTTAAATACTGGTGTTCGGAATGAGCTTAGAAACTTTTTTTAATATATATTGACAATCTAGAAAGTTTTTCACAATCTTAAACACAAATACTAGTGACACGTAATTCAAGCGTTCTTCTAGCGTGCAGATGTAAAATTTTTTACATGACTGTAGATAATCGCTGCCAATTGGTGGGCAAGTGCCCTAGTTTTTTGAAAGACAAAAGTGAAAGAAACCTTTTTTTGGATTTTTGAAGTACAGTTTAGCAATACCTTTAATGTTCTCATATGATCGAACCGTATTATAGTTTGAATCTGACTCGAGAGGTAAGCAGTCTCAACATGGTATTGTTATTCTTAAAAATCTTCAAAGATCTGGTTATAAAACCTAACATATAAGATGTCGAATCAATTGTTACGGTAAAATGCAGATCGTATTTTAGATATAAGCTAAATCATTTATGTATCATTCATATTAAGGTCATTTATGGTGACGACTATTATCAAATTTTTATCTCACAACTAGTATTTAAACTATACAATAGCCTCTAAACGTGAGAAAGTTATAACTTTACATTGCTCAGTGTTAACAGGAAGCGCCTTGACTAAACACTATGTGCTAAAATCATCTATTTTTTCTTGCAGTGTTATACAATCTCTCACGGTTGAAATTTTCTGCAAGATTTTTGTCTCATTCGTAAAAATTAAAATTAGTGTTATTTCGCCTGTTACCATATCCGTAACGTAAATTACGTACATGATTGTATTCAAATTGGTACTTCTGAGATTCGTGTGATTGGCTTTGATATTTAGCCTGCGTATTGTATCACATTATATCTATTTTTCTAAGAAAGGTTAAATGATATAAATTCGGTTATGAGAAACGTCTTACAAGTTAAGCTTTTTTACTAGCACGTTATAACTGAACTTGTCCGAAGCTTTGAAAATGTATATATATATATATATATATATATATATATCATCAACCTTATTGTTCTTAGCTAGTACCTCAGAAACATACTAGGTAAAAAAAGCTTGATTAGTTATTGTTGACTTTTTGGTACAATTTTGTAGCAATTTCTTACTTTTTGATAATTTTTTATCTAAACATTTCTCGAAAATCTTCGAAAAGTTGCACAAAACCGATATTAGCCTGCATTCGACGTGAGATTTTAGGCTGTTTTTACAAATCGGACAAGCTGTTGCTATTTTCCATACTTTTGGAAATTAAGTTGTGTATAAAAGTTAGAGGTTTTGGCAATGTAAGTACGAATTAACTGATTAAAAAGCAAGTTATCAGGTGTGTGTTAGCTTGTATTTTTGAGAAAAGCTATTAACAATTTTAAGAACATTTGCTTCATCAATTTATGCAACTTCTGGCTTTCTGGTAAGAGTAGGCTCTTTAGGGTACGTGACCTCTCTGTTTTTATAAGGAAAAATGCATCAGATTTATTTATCTCCTTAAGGTTTGGTCATGACATTCTAGAGTAAAAACATAAAGTTTTTAAGGTTTTGTTTATTTTTAACAGAGTTATCTTTGTTATCTCTAGAAATCAGTTTTTCACTTTTATTCCATCTTTAGTTTTATAAAATTTTGATTTCATTTTTTTTTTTTAGTTTTTATCCATAGAATCAGTTCTTTAGACGGTTAGGAAGTTTAGAAAACGTGAAAGTTCTCACTAATTTATGAATAAACTTATGGAATTACTTATAGATTGCATCGTAAAAGTAATAGCACGCTTCTTTAGGATCTATATACTTAAACAATGACTTCTTATACTAGATGTACATATAATTGTGAGAATGCGCTATTTCTTTTATCATAGCTTGAAGTGAAAGGCTTGGCAAATTTTACTGGAGGAACTAATCACATTAAAACATATAATGCCTGTTAACGCAAGATATTAGCTGTTTTTTTTTTGCTAAAGGTCAGTCAATGTTTCTGATTAGTAAAGGTTAGTTTGTGAGTATAAGGTCAAAAAATTTATTGTGTTTGTTTTTTACTTTATTTACTTGTATCACACTTACAGATTGCATTAGTCTCTTAATTTTATTAGATTTGCTATTAAATACCAGCTGCAGTGGGTGTAGGGGAAAATTATTTAGTGTTAAAATTCCTAGCGATTATCACATCAGTTCCGTATTGAAAAACTATGATAAAATTATTTAGATCCAACAGAAAGGGGATTTATGTGCAACAATATGATATAGATTATTCTATGGAGTTGCATAGGACATTCCGGAAATATTTATAACGAGGTGATATATGCCGCTCGCATAGAGCGAGATTCTAGTATTTGATAGATTTAAAACACTGTCACAGACGACGCTCATTAATTCAGTAGACAACTATCTTAGGATTGTTCTGAAACTAGCGACATAAGACCTCCGAGTAAGAGAGAGAGAGAGAGAGAGAAGACAACCTCACTCTGACGCAACACCAAAGCAGACTTCCCGTTAACAGCGCGCGCACTGGCCTAGAACGTCAGTTGTTTGAGAGCTGGTTGCCAGCACTCTTACAAAAGCCCTATAAGTGGATACCAAACGTAGGTGCCTACCGCTGGTTGACAGTTGTAGGTCTGTTGCCGCAAGCCATTGCTGTGACTTTCAAATACAAACCGTATACCACGACATAGATCTCTCTCCCCTTTTTTTAGAAATCTACCGCTAGTTGACAGCAATAGGTTTCGCGAAAAGCCATCGTTGTCTCTCTCTCACACACACTAGGCATACTACAGATTTCGTCCCTAGCAAATCTCTGCAACTACGTATTTTGTACAACATGTTAAGCATCTAACGTTGAATGAAATAAACAAACATATTAAATAATAATAAGCTTCTGCATTTATTTTTGGGTTGCGCACCCCCCCCCTTTCTCATCCACTAACGGACTAGCTGGCATACTAGCCTGTCCCTTTCAGCTAAAACAGCTGGCCTACCAGCCCTTTTAGCCGACACATCTTTTTAACCAAAAAAATTTGAGATTATACTAAGTTCTTTTAGACTAAAAAGGAACTAAAGAGGCCAGCTTAAATACGATAAAATTGCACCTCCCTTGAAATCTCCCTTCTTACTCTGTTCCTCTCTTACTCTCTTCTCTGCTGCTTTCTAGACCCCTTAGCCACCCCTAAATTTTACAATATTTGTGCTAGAGAGTACAAATTTGTCATGAATTTTAAACAGACCTTGCCTGTTAAAAAAAAATATTTTCAAATACTTAACTATTATTGTTATTTCGTAATTATTTGTTTACAGCTAAGAAAGACCAAACAATTTGGCTCCATAGACCACTGTGCTACAACATCAGAAGCTTTTTTTTAGCCAGATTTTTCTCGAGGATTGCTCAAAATAAAGCTCCTTACATGTAAGATTGCGAATGAAAAAAAATCGCTACCTTACTAGTCCTGTAGCTAGTCACAGAAATAATATTAGTCAAACCCTAACCCCTTTCCAACATCTTGTGGGGGTGTCAAGGAAACCCTGTGACTGAACATTGAAATAAATTATGTTATGCACAGTAGCACTAATAATCATATAATCAAATAAAAATGTAACACAATCTGTAATCAATATGTAATAATATATAATAATCTTATGTAATGCGGTACCAGCAGATAATTTGTTTCCGGTACTGGCAAGAGCATTCACTGCCAATGTATTAAACAATTTTGAATTTAGAACGTTCTAAAACAAACAATTTTATATAATGTAAAATTTTTCAAAAGGCTCTAGATTTTGTATGAAATGAAGAGGAACTAAGCTTGTTCCATTTTCACATCAAAGCGTTTAAAATTCAATAATTCTAAATTTAATGTGCTTCAAATTTAAAAAAAATTAAATTAGAAGCTTTTGAAATTTAAAAATTGCAGGTTACAAGTTTTAAAATTAGACAATTTTTATTTTAAATAACGTAAAATCGTATTAATTCTAATTTAAAACTTTTTTAATAAATAAATATTATTTGGGAAAAAAAGAATGTCGGAATTAAATGGCTCTACATTGAAATTGTATCATTTAAAATTTAGAGAAATTAAAATAAAATTTTTTCCTGCATAATAGCATTAAAAAAATCAATAATTTGGATTAAAAACTTTAGATATGAAAGGCCAAAATTAAAATTTAAGTTTGAGCAAAATATTATAATTTGAAAATTGACATTGATTTGGCAAATTTGTCTAAGATCAAAAAGTAAATTCACCGTCATTTTCACTTTTAGTAAAAGAATAATTTAAAGAAGAAAAAAATAAAACGTGATAGCAAATGAAAGACATTACAAATAAAAAAGTCAATAATATAAAACGTTGAAAGTTACCTTAATCAGAACTTTATTTTAAACTGAAAAGAATTTTAGTCCCCAATAATTGTGATATTGAGACATTTTTTTACACAAACTAGTTAAAATTTCAATTATTTTGAGTAAGTTTAAATCATTCAAAAATTAGAAACTTTAAATTTTAAATTATAGTATTTAAAATTTCAACATTTCAACCTAATTTGCAAAATTTAAACTTTTAAAAGAAAAAGTTTTAAAATATAGCGCCCAACATGAAAATTTAGAACTCTGAAATTATCAGCATTTGGAATAAAGAAATCATTTTATCACTGTATCAATTTTAGACCGATTTTTTTCATCTATTTTGATTTTGAACAACTCAATTTTTTAAATTCTAATTTCAATTGTTTTACACTGCGCTTTTTGAAGCCTTTCTATGAAATTTTTTCTTAAATTAGGTTTTAAATTTTTAATATTTTGAAACATTTTAAAATAAAAAATAACTAAATTTTCAACACCCATTTCTAAAGTCTTATCATGTTCAAAACTTTAATTTGAGAAATTATTTTCCTAATATTTTATTGTTTTTAAATCAGTCTAGATAATTTTTTTTTTAAATAGTTCATTCACAAATCCTATAAACTAAAAATTGTGTAACTATCATGTCTTTCAGTTTGATATTTTATAATTTTAAATCATCTAAAGAAGCAGACCATTTTGTACATTTAGAATTTATAGAAAAGAAATGAATAATACTTCTATATAAAATTATTAAATTTAAAACTGATTACGTATTAAGGCATTCAATGTAGAATTATTTAATTGTGATAAATGCAATAGTAAAGCTGTGCTGATATCTAAAAATGTTTTATTTAAGACTACGAAATTGTGTAATTTCAAAGTAAGAAAGAATGTTTAATTTTAGAATTTTTAGCAAAAAAAAACCATATTTTCAAAACCTAAAAAACTAATGTGTTTTAGAACTGTGTTGACCTGAAATTAAAATTTTCAATTGTAGAAATTTTCAGATAACAATGATATAATTACATCACATCATCATAATTATTACGAAAAAGTAAAAAATTATATGCTTTCTAATTGGTGACATTAAAAATAATTGAATTAGTACTTGAAGCATTTAAAATTCACTAATAAAAAGAAGTGTAAAATACGAAAAATTGAAGTGCTGTTTCACAAATAACAAAAAAAATATTTAATGATAAATATTATTTTTTATTAGGTTATTAGCAATCACTGTCGCGATATGAATACTACAAGCAGACCTCTAAAAACAGAAGTAAATTTTTGTTCTCCTCCTGGATAACAAACAATTTTTTATGAACCATCTATTTTGGTGATTTACAACTTTGTTATTACTAATAAAAAACTTTTTACACTACACTTTTAATAGGATTTTCCGTAACTTTTTCATTAATCATAAGCATTGTTCGAATCAAAAACATTTGACCTTCAAAAGTGAGGATAAAAATAAATTAGACTTTTTTTGAATTTAAGAAGTTTTTCTTTAATTCTTTTCTGTAAAGAAATCCTAGATTTTTTATTTTAAAAACCTTCAGGTTAAAAAAATAAATATGTCATTATTCGTTCATAAAAATAAGCGTCCTGTAGATTTTTTCAAGATAATTTTTTTTTCAACGATTTAAAACTCTATTAAGGTGAGAAAATGCTGATGTTTGATAGAATGTGCATCAATAGCCCTCTTAGAACTGCAGGAAGGACAATAATTGATTATACAAGTACCCTAAAAGGCACAATAGTTTTCGAAATAGGTCAAATTTATTTTTGACTTTTATTTTTTACCCTTTCTATCAGTAAACATATGTTCCAGTTTAAAAATATTTTCTGCATAAGCCAACAGCTAATTTCAATACAGCTATTCAATTTAACACTATACAAATTAAATAATTGAAAAAACGAATGAAACTGTTTAAAGTTTAAAATATTTTCATTTGGCCAACAATACTGAAGACCCGAAATTGTACATTTACAAATTTTAAACGTTCCTTGTTAAAAATAAAAAAAATGTAGAAACTTAAAAACAAATATTTTAGAATTTTAGTACTATCATATCATGTAGCATCATGTGACATTCAAAGTTATTAAATAGATTTATTTAACAAAATTATAAAATTTATGTATGAGAAATTGCTGTCGTTTTCCTCGTTCAAAATATTGTTATCACTGGGAAAGACAATTTCAGAAGATATCAAACTGATGCATACTAATGAATGAATAAATAAATGGATGAATAAATAAATGAACGAATTAAAAAATGCCCAGATTTTTTGTTTAGCCTCCTAATATGAATTTTAATTATTCTAATATCTATGCATCATTTAATGCTTAAATTTAAATATAAGAAAGAGAATCAGAATTTTTAATAGAGATGTATTTGAGAAAATTACTTTTTCAATAATAGTGACAATTGATGCTTTTTCTCAAACAAAATTTTACATATAGTAAGTGTGATTAAAAATAATTGCAATTGATTAAAAAAAAAGTCGAAAATATTAATTATCGATTTATATAAGTAAAGCAAAATAATAACCAAATTTAATTATTTGCCAATAAGTGTTTCTTAATTTTCAATTCAATTTCCTTGTGATTGAGTATAGAGGTTGTCTTCAATATGGTATAAATCGATATGCGTGGCTATTTCTACTTATGCACTTTGAATTTCTGTTACAATTGATCAAAGGCAGCTGACCAGTGATATTGGTTTCGTTTCATTAAAATCTGATGACAACCTCCTACAGCGTCTCCTAAGTGGAAACCATTCACTAGGATCTTCTATTTAATATATAGCCTATCAATCTGATAAATAAATAAACCATAATTAATTTATTTTAATTTCCTTTTTTTTCCCTATTATGGAAAAATTTTTTCTTTTTTTTTGAATGCACAATATTCAAGAATAGGATATCCGAATTATATAGGACATTCTCTGAAGTAAGTGGTTGTACGTGAAAACTATCAGAACTATTGTTCATTTTATATTTTTAAAAATATTCTTTTAAAAATTATTCTATTTAAAACTAGAATATGCTACGAAATGTGGTGTACTATATCTAATTACATAATTATATTTTATAAATTATCTGACTGCCTAAAACTTTAACTAAAAACTTTTGTAATTAATTGTTATAATTGAAATTAAATGTTTAGTTACAGTTCTACTATAGAGCAAAATATAAAGCTCTAGATGCGTCTATAAAAGTAATAAATTGCCTGCTTAATACCAAAACACTAAATTCAATTATTCATTAATTTAAAAATTTAAAAATTCAAAAAACAATATATTGTAACACAATAGAACTATATAAGTGCAACAAGTTTCAAGTCTTGAAAACTATTGCTCATCAGAAATAAACACCCTTAAAAAAACTTGAAGCTGGAACATTTAAAATAGGTTGAAAGTGGGAAACCCTAAAACAGAAGTTTTTAATTAATATTAAATTAAAACAGTTAAAAAATATATAGTAATTTTTAAAAAAAATTGAGAATAGAAAAACCTTTTTTCTTTGAATGTGCAAAGTTAAATAATTGATATATAAAATATTCCAAGTTAATGAACTGCAAAGGTAAATGTTTTATCTTGAACAATTTAACGTCAAACATTTAAAATTAAACAATGTGAGTTTCAATTTTGTTGGGGAGTCTTAACTAGTCTTAATATTATTTTTTTTAAATTTGACCAATAAAAAATTTACAGATGTTTATTTGAACAACTTTAAATTAAACCATACACTCATCAACAAAAATATTCTATGCCTTTGCTGAATGTGACATGACACTTCCGAAGGACTCTGAAATGCTCAACATGAATCTAACGTCCGTTTGTTGCTGTGAGGTCTAGTTTTTTAGATACAGGCAATAAACTATCATAATAAAATTTAGTAAAAAATTTTTGTAAAGGGCAAAATTTTAATTATCTGTAAAAAATTTTTATTTGCATCATCCGTTTTCAAGATATCTTGAAAAACTTGCACCCGTTTTTAATTTCCGAAAATTTTTACTTGATATTGTTATTGGTAACAGATGATTAAAAGTAAAACAAAAGGCTATCACTTACATTTCATTTGCTTCTAAATTGTATACGGTTGTAAAACATAAGACAATCAATCACATTGTCAGTTCTTCATAAATTCCATACATTTGAAAAACATAAAGCGAACCATAACATTGTTATATTTTTTCTTAATTTTATGCAGTTAAAAAAACATAAGCTAATCAATCACACCGTTACTTTTTTGAGAATTTCATACAGTTTGTAAAAATAAGATGCTCATCCGCATTGTTATTCGTCTCTGAGTCGATCGTTTTATGATTAAGAACTTCATGAAATTCAGAAATAAATGACAAAATGAGTGATCGTCTTATAATTTATAACTGCGGAAAATTTAGAAAAATGACGATGTGATTGATCACCTAATATCTTAAAACTGTATAAAATCCATAAACAAGTAACAATTTTTATGATCGTTCTACGCTTTACATCTGTGTAAAATTAAAAAAACAAATCAAATGTGAGTAACGGTCTTACGTTCTGGAACTGCATGAATTTTTGAAAGAAATAGCAATGTGATTAATCGCCTCATGTTTTAGAACTTTATGAGATTCATAAAATAAATACAATGTTATTAATAGTCTTATGTTGCACATGTGTGAATTTGAAAAACAATTGAAATGTGAGTAATCGTTTTATGTTCTAGAACTGCATAAACTTTAGCAAGTAATTACAATGTGACTGATCGCCCTATGTTTTAAAACTGTATAACATTTATGAACAAGTTACAATGTTATTAATCGTCTTATGTTTTTCATATGTGTGAATATAAAAACACATGAAATCCGAGTAATGGTCTTATGTTATAGAACTGCATAAATTTCAGACAAATATGACAATTCGACTCCTTGCCTTATGCTTGAGAATTGTATTAAATTCATGAACAAGTCACAATGCTATTGATTGCCTCATGTATTTCATCTGTGTGAAATTGAAAAACAAATAAAATGTAAGTAATCGTCTTATGTTTCAAAATGCATGAATTTCAGGAAGAAATTACAATGTGGCTGATCGCCTTATGTTTTAGTACTGTATTAAATTCATAAACAAGTCTCAATGTTATTGATTGCCCCATGTATTACATCTGTGTAAAATTAAAAAACGAACAAAATATGTGTAACCGTCGCATGTTCTAGAACAGCATAAATTTTATCAAAAAATGACAATGTGACTTATCGCCTCATGTTTAAGAATTGTACAAAATTTATAAACAAGTCACAATGATATTGATTGTCTTATGTATTACATCTGTGTGAAATTAAAAAACAAATGATATGTGAGTAATTGTATGTTCTAGAAATGCATGAATTTCGAGAAGAAATAACAATGTGACTGATCGCCTTATGTTTCAGAACTGTATGAAATTCATAAACAAGTCACATTTTTATTAAATGTCTTATGTATTACATCTGTGTCAAATTAAAAAACAAATAAAATGTAAGTAATGGTCTTATGTTCGAAAAATGCATAAATTTCAACAAAAAATTACAATGTGACTGATCGCCTTATGTTTCAGAACTTTATGAAATTCATAAATAAATTACAATGTTATTGATTGTCTCATGCTTTAAATATGTGTGAATTTAAAAAACGCATAAAATGTTAGTAATCGTCCCATGTTCTAGAACTGTATAAATTTTAGAAAGAAACGACAATTCGACTGATCCTTTCATGTTTTAAAAGTGTACAAAATATATAACTAAGTCACAATGTTATTATTCGTCCTATGCTTCACATATGTGTGAATTTAGAAAACAAATGAAATGTGAGTAATCGTTTAATGTTCTAGAACTGAATAAACTTCAGCAAGTAATTACAATGTGATTGATCGCCCAATGTTTTAAAACTGTATAACATTTATAAAAAAGTTACAATTTCATTGATCGTCTAATGTTTTACATATGTGTGCATTTGGAAAACACATACAATGTGAGTAATCGTCTTATATTCTAGAACTGCATGAATTTTAGAAAACATTAACAATTTGACTGAAACCTTGAGTTTTAAGACTGTATAAAATTCATAAACAAGTATCAATGGTATTGATCGTCTTATGCTTCAAATATGTGTAGAATTAAAAAACGAATAAAATGTAAGTAATTGTCTTATGTTCTAGAACTGCATGAATTTAAAAAAGAAATGGCGATGTATCTGATCAGCTTATGTTTTTGAACTGTATGAAATTCATATGAAAGTTACAATTTGATTAATCGTCTAATGATTTACATATGTGTGAATTTAAAAAATGAATTAAATGTGAGTAATCGTCATATGTTCTAGAACTGCATAACTTTTTAAAAAAATTAAAATGTGACTGTTCGCCTTATGTTTTAGAACTGGATGAAATTCATGAACATGTCACAATGTTATTGATTGTCTTATGAATTGCATATGTGTAAATTTTAGAGAAGGAATGAATTGTGATTAATCGTCTTATGTTCTAGAACTGCATAACTTTTAGAAAAAATGAAAATTTGATTGTTCGCCCTATGTATTAGAACTGGATGAAATTCATGAACAAGTCACTATGTTATTGATTGTCTTATGTATTGCATATGTGTAAAATTGAAAAACTAATGAAATGTGGGTAATCGTCTTATGTTCTAGAACTGCATGAATTTCAGAAAAAAATGGCAATGGGACTAATCGCCTTATGTTTAGGACCTTTATATTATTCATAAACGAGTAACAATGTGATTGATCGTCTTATATTTCAGAACTATATGGAATTCATACACAAATAACAATATAATTTTTCGCTAAAAAACCAAAAATATTATTGGATTTGGATCCGCAATATCCTCGATAATATACAGAAGCTCTTTTTTTTAACAATTCCTCGAACAATGTAATCATTTTTTAACAAGCGTACGTTTGCTTGGCGCTAAATATGTATTTAAAACTTGAGTAAATAGTGGTAAACAAACATAGCATCCTTTTAGATTTCTCTCTGAAATATCTAGGTGCGCCTTTTTCATCTTTTTAAACCTCTTTTTAAACCATTACATTATTTATTGATATAAAGGTTAAAAAAATGGTTTAAAAACAAAAAAAAGAGCCTCAACTAGATATTTCGGAAACGAATCCAATGGTGTTATTGAGTTCTCGGTCATATGCTTAGTTTACTTATAACAATCGCAGAAGATTAAAAAATAGTCTGATTGTGTGAGGAATAGTTAAAAACGAAAAAGGCGCTACTAAATATTTATGAGACGAATCCAATACTGTTTTTTGATTTGACACTTAATTGATCACAAAATTTTCAAATTTATATTTATGGCAAACTTCAGGGTCGTAAAATTTTATGTTTTGTCAAACTTTTTGATAATAAACATAAAAAAATTCTTTATCAAAAAAATTATTTTTAAAAAAATTATACAAAAATCTATCCTTTCTTATAAAGATATTGTTTCTTTTTTCTATGTAAAAAAAAATGTTTTATTTTTACATATTTTATCCTTCTTTTGTACAAAATTACCCTATTTCCGATCTTTTGAG
>JAUELO010000100.1:4156253-4166848 GCA_032357855.1 Amphibolips quercusostensackenii
CGGTTGCATTTGTTAAGAAAGAAGCGCACCTTCTTGCGGTTGCGTGGAGAAATAGCGTTTTTAATAGCATTAACATGAATTGTTTGTGCTGAATTCCTGTTGGTACTAACAACATATCTGAGATAAGGGACTGTGGTTTGACCGAAACTATATTTTTTAGGTGTGACCGTAAGTCCGTTGATGCACAAACGTACGAAAACGAAGAAAAATTTTAGAGGTGCGCCTTCCAGTTGGCGTAACAAACGATTACATTATCCACATCATCCCAGTGGGGCCCAGGCCGATGATTGGCCAGTTACGAGAAGGAGGGTGAGAGAGGATAACGTGTAGTGGAAAAGGCTCCCACTTTATTAAAATTGTTGCTAAACCGAATGCATTCAATAATATTTCAAACTATCTTTATTACATTGATATCCGGCATCTCACCTGGTGGATGCTTTATACAGTATAGATAGTATACAATAACTTATTAAAGTCGTTAGTGACCACTGCAGATGATGCGGCTTTAAGGCTTCATTTAAAGACCTTAAAAAAGTTGATGGAGAGGTTAAAAAAAAACTGAATAAGAATCGGTTAGAGTTGAAAGTGAAACAGTTCAGAGTTATGATGTTTAGGAGAGAAGTAAAAGGGATAAGGGAGGGAAGTGAAAGTGAAAGTGAGAGACAGTGCAGGAAGTAAACAAGTTTGTGCAACTAAACTTTCTGTTTTCGAAGGATAGGAGAGTGGATAGCCATATTAAAAAAAGTATTAGAAGGTACAATATGGCGATGAGGCAGTTGTAGGGATTAGGAAAAAAGTAATTCGCGGATGATTTTTGAAGAAGAATAAAATTGTTTGACTTGCTATTTAACAGTGTGCTATTTTTTGAAGTGAAGGTTTGTAGGTGAGTGGAAAGTGAGCGGGCGAATGAGATACAGAAAAAGTATGTAAAGTTAACACTAGGGTTAGTGACGAATACACCTAAATAAATATTTGCAAGGGAGACAGAAAGAACAAGTTTAGTCATTTTCTTAGGAAGTCAGGCGTGTAAGTAAGAGGATATATTTTTCGAAAAGGAAGTGTTGGTGGAAGAAAGAGGACATGAGAGGAGATGGTTTGAGGATAACAGTATACAGAGAGAGAGAGAGAAAGAAGTCAGAAAGTAGGAAAGGAAAGAATAAGAAGGTCAAGGTTTGATTAGAACTAAAAGTGTATCAGGCCAAGGAAAAGGGCTCAGTATTTGTGTGAGAAATAAAGAAAGGGAAGTCAGGAGCTTATAGAGTGGATGAAATGTGGTGCATGAAGGGTTTTAATAGGATCCGGCTTCTTATGAAGAACAGAATGAGAGAATTGTGCAAAAAAGGGTATGCAAGGGTCAACACTGATGTGTGTATTACGAGGTGGTGAGAAGGAGTGAGATAAGCATGTAGGTGTTAAAGCATGAAAGAGAGTATAAAAGGGTGGTAGCATGAGTGAAGGGGGTGACAGGGAAAAAAAGGAGAGAAATAAAAAAGAAAAGAAATCGACAAGAAAAGTTTGTAAGAAGGAAAGGAAGTAGATACAAGTTTGCTGCAAATATTGTAAATAATAGATAGCTGTTAAATATTAACCGCGGAGGCAGAGTTTGGCAATGCGAGGTTAGACAAGAAGTAGGGAAAAATTAGGTAGAACAAATTGTGTAAAAGGTCCAGTACGCCCAAAAATGAGAGTTAAATCATGGGGGAAATAAAATTTGATAATTTTCATGAAAACCGCTGTTAATTTATAATTTTAAAATTATGAAACTTGTAAACTTCTTTTGAAGCCATGCTTTTTTTTGTATCCTTGTTTGAATTTGTATACATGGGAGAAAAAATGATCAGAAACATAACTTTAGTTCCTATTTGTCTGCATATTGTAATGTTTGATTATTCTCAAGGCGCCAAGGGTATTTGCTTCATAAATCTAGCAAACAAGGAAAATATCGAGATCTGAGATTCACAATTTTGCTTGCTTTACTGTTTTTCTTTTATAGAATAAATGAAACGTATCATTTGAAAGTTGTGTGAGTTAGAATAAACAACAGGTTTGTATGAATTTACTCTTTAGAATCAATTTTCGAATTTAGTTAACTTCTTTAATTTTTTATCACAAAAAATAAAGATGACTCCTGTTATTCTTATACTCGCATTCACTAATTTCCTGCACTATAATGGTAAGTGTAACATATTATCAAAGTTATTATTTATAAAGAACATTGCAACATTAAATATTATTTGAAGATAAAACTGTTGTTTCAGACGACACTTAAAATCACTATGCACTAATCATTTTGAAACACGTTAATTTAGCTGAAAATTGTAGAGCAAAACCTAAAAATTACGAATTCCTCGGATTATGTACCTAAAGTTCAACTCAAGCTACAATTTAGAAAAATTGTGGAAATAATCTAAAATTTAAAGGACGTAATCTTTAATATCTCATCTTTAATTAAAAGTTCAATTACTTGGCTAAATATTAAGGCACTTTTTTTAAAATTTATTTTGTTGTTAAGGGTTTTTTATTTTAGTTTAAAATTCATTTCTTTGAGTGCAAATCCTAAAATATTTTTTAATCGTTTGTTTATTGTTGTGTTCAAAATATAACTTTATAACTGGAGACTTAAGTTTTGTATTTTTAATTAAAAATATTTTTTTTTAACGAAAATGTAATCACTTGCTTAAAAATTCATGTACATTGTTCAAAATTTGTTATTTTTCAATAAAAAATTAATATTCTAGGTTTAAGATTAATCTTTCTTTATTTAAACCTTATATATTTGAATAAATGTTTAATTATTTTGTTATAAATTTATTTCTTGCTGTAGAAAATTAATTACTTTAAATGAAAATTTAACATTTACATTTTTATGTAAAAATTAATTCTTTTAATTGAAGGATAAACTATTTTATTTTTGGTTAAGAGTTAATGTTCCTTAGCTTAAGCTTTAAGAATTTTGCCAAAAGTACTTGACATAAAATTAAACTACTTTTTTGAAAATTAATTTTTTATTTGGAAATGCATTATTTGAGCTTAAAATTTATTTCATTGATAACAAATGTTAATATTTTGCTTATAACTTGTTTTTCCTTGTTCAGCAAGTAACATTTGAAATGAAAATTTAATTTTTGTAGTTTCAGTTTAGAAGTTATATTTGTTGGATACATATTTATATATTTGGTAGAAAATTCATGTGATTTATTGCAAACTTGTTATTTTTTGCTGGAAGATTAATACCCTGGGTTAAAAAAAGATCTTTTTCATTCAATCTTTATTTTTTTAGATGGAAGTTGAATTATTTGTTAAAAAATTCTTTTCTTTATGATTGTAGAAAATCGATTACTTTAAACAAAAATTTAACCATTACATTTTTATTAAAAATTAATTCTATTAATACAAAAATTAGGAATTCCATTTTTAATTGCAAATAAGTCTTTTTTAGTTTGATATTCAACAATTAAATTCTAAATTTAAATACTTTAATAAAAATTGATTTTTTAACAAAAAATTTAATTATTCCATTTTTTATTGACAATTAATTTTACTTGATTTGAAGTCTTACAGTTTGGTAGAAAGTACAATTACTTGACTGAAAATTAAACTACTTTCGTAAAAATTAATTGTTGGTCAAGATTTTTTATTTTAGTATAAAATTTATTTCTTTGATTGTAAATTTTTATATTTTTTGTAACAATTGTTTTTATGATTGTAATAAAATTAAATTTGGAACAAGAAAATTAAGTATTCCATTTATAGTTGAAAATTTATCTTTTCTGGTTAGAAATTTAACGAATATTTTGAGAATTCATGTGATTTTTGAAAAGTATTTTGTTGATAGAAAATTATTTTTTTTGTTAAAAATTTATCTTATTTGGTAAAACTTTATTTCTTCATTAGAGATTTAACTTTTTTTTGTTGAAGAAACTAATTATTTTGGATGAAAATTGAACTTTTCGTTTTTGGACAATAATTTTATTATTTTTGTCAAAATTTAATTTTTATGTTAGAAGTTCGTTTTCTTTTTTCCTTAAAAATTAATTTTAATGAGTTTAAACTCTCAAGATTCTTTTTTCAGTTAAAATTTTTAATATTTTATTTGTAAATGAAAATGTATCTTTTTTTGTTTAATATTCAAATGAATGTTTAAAAATTCACGTATTTTGTTAAAAATATGTGTCTTAATGGCATACAATTTATATATAGCTCAAAAACTCCTCTTTTTTTGTTAAAACTTTATTTCTATGGTTGAAAATTGAACATCTTTTTTAAAATTTGTTCTTTTTTCGATCGAGAATAATCGTTTCTTACAAAGAATCTAACTGTTCTATTTTTTATTAAGAATTTATATTTTTCAAATAACAATTCATGTAATTTGCTAAAAATGGATCTTTTTTGGTACAAAGTTGATTTTCCTTGTACAAAATGTTTTCCAGGTTTTCTTAGCTTTAATAAAAAATTTAATTTGCGGAATTACTTTCATCTAATTTTAGATTTTTTTTTAACTTCTTTAAGTTACCAGTATACAGAAAAAACTTTGCTAAGTGTCTATTTTTTCTACAACTTTAGGAGCTTCTGCCGCAGATGGTTTCGTTAGGGTAGAAATGTCTAATGGCTTAATTCTTACTAGTCCCCTCAACAAGGTGAGTCAGGATCCTTCTTGGATGAAGCTTCCATTACCACAAGAGAATTTTCGATGCTATGAAATTGTTATACATACGTGTCATGGCCTCATTTTTTATTCTGATTACTGCACACCGACAACGGAAACTCTCAATTATAATCATGCTGCCCATCATCCGGAGAAAATAAAACTAAAGTTAGGCTATACAAAGTTTACAAAAAATACAAGTTTTAGGATTTACAATCCTGAGACACCTAGTTTATTTGACGCTAACCGCATATTTATAACAATACCAGGAACTAATCATATTTATTATGCATTGCCAATATTTGCACCACGTCCATGGGAAAGACGTCGAAACACTAGTTGCACAGGTAGCAAGGAGGCACAAATAGAAAAACAAGTTTCTTAAAAATTTTTACAAATTTTTTTTTTTTAATGAAAATTTTTTCACTTTTTCCATCCGTAACTTTCTAAAATTTTGAATATCTTAACTCTATAATATATGGTTACAATTCTGTATTTTTGTATATTTAAGAAAATGTGGATGTTCCGACAATTACGTGTATTCACTTAACTAAATAAACTTTTTATTTACTAATAATAAAGGGGCCTTTTTATTTTTTAATATATTTTACAAAGTGTGACCGAGAGTGTTTGGTAAATTATACCTTAACTTCAACTCGTGTTATGACTCAGGAAACTTGTGATAAAAACTAAACCTTTACAGGGTGCAAGCTAAGCAATATTTGCTAGTTAAAAATATACATGCTTGGAAAGTCATTCTTTGGTTAAAAATATTAATTTTTTCATAAAAATCACTTTTACGTTTCAATATCAATGAGAAGGTATTGGTCTTATGTGAAAAATAAATACTATGCTGGCTCTTACCTGTGTGAGACTGATGCTACGGTACTTATATGACGTCTATTTGCGTCAAGCCTCATCTACACTTATCAAATCCCGCTATGCTTTTAAAGGCAATTACATAAAAATTTTTTTTTATCAGAAAATTTTTTATATTACAGTAACATCTAGAGGTCCAGCTAACTTCTGAGAAAAATGACACATGAAGAAGTAGATGAGAAGAAGTCTCTGGATAAAAAAAACCCTGAATGTGATGGGAAAACGTTATGTGATGATTATATGATGGTTATGACATTATGACCTAGCAATACACGAAGAATTTTCAATACGTTATTTCAGTTAGACATACTTAAAGAAGTTTTATATAAGGAGGCAAAACGGATCTCCTAAATTAAATGTTATGGTTAAGACTGCTCTTAAATTACAAGAATCAGCTTTGCTAAAAGATGCTTGAATTATTTTTAAACATGTGAGTTTCACAGGCTAAACATCTGCAGTAAGAAAAACAATTTAAAGCCTTGTACACCAAGCTTCAATGTCTGAAGTTTCTGTTATAAAGGCTCTGAGCGACCCTTACGATTTACTCGCTGATCTTCAAAATAAGGAGTCTCATTATGGAAGAAGCCTTATGTTTACCCATTTGAAAAAAAATATCTCAAATTAACAATAATTTCCAAATTATTATTCTAAAAAGACATAAATTAAAATCTTAAGTCAGCCATGGTTTTGGAAAATAATTCTAAGGGACCGTACCTCAATTACGTAACAGCGCATGGGGGGGAGGGTTTAAGACATTTTGTTACGATTTGTTACGGTAGCGGTGTGAGGGTCCTTTACTCATGTACGTAATTTTTGAAGATTTGCAAAAACTTTCTCCTGAAGATTATCGTTTTAGTTATAAATTTTATTATTTGGTTGAAAATTTAACAATTCTCTTAAAAAGATATCATTTTTCTGCAAACTTAAGTGTTTTGTTAAAAATTTGTCTCCATATGTTAAAAATTTATCTCTTTCTGTAGAACATTAACCTTTTGTTCAAAATTCATGTTTTGTTAATGATAAGTCAAATAAAACCCTTTTTTGGATAAAAATTATTTTTTCTGGAAATTTGTCTTTTCAATTTTAAAATCATCTTTTTTTTAGCAGAAATATTGCATGTTTTTTGGATAGAAATGCAACTGTTTTGTTAAAAATTATACTATTGACATGAAAATTTACTTTTTGTTGAAAATTCGTATTTTTCTGTTGAAAAATCAATTAAAATCCTTTTGGATAAAAATTCAACTCTTTTCTGAAAGTTTGTCTTTTTGATTTAAAAATTCACCTGTTTTAGTAGAGCTTTCCTTTTTCTTGTATAAAAATGCAAATGTTTCATTTAAAATTTAACAATCTTGTTAAAGTCATTCTTTTTGATTCAAAATTTGACTATTTAACAGAAAATAAACTTATTATTTACAATTCTTATTTTGGTGTTGAAAAGTAAGCTGGAATCTTCTTTGGATGAAAATTTTACTCATTTAAAAAATTTTTTTTAATTCATCTGTTTTGGAAGAAATCTCATCTTTCTTCAATAGAAATGCAACTGTTCGGTTGAAATTTCAACTCTTTTTTAAAATTTTTTTCTGATTTTAAAATTCACCTGCTCTAGCAAAAATTACATCTTTCAAAGATAGCAATGCAACTGTTTGGTTGAAGATTAAACAATTTTGTTGAAAAGTCATACAATTGGTTGAAAATTCTGCTGTTTTGTTAAAAATTTAAGTATTTTGTAGAAAATTTACTTTTTGTTAATTTTACCATTTTGGTGTTGAAAAAAGAACTGAGATATTTTCTGAATGAAATTGACTATTTTTTTTTAAATTTGCTTTTTTTAATTAAAATTTTATCGTTTCCAAAAAAAAATTTAATCCTTTTTAGATGAAAATGCAAGTGTTTGGTTTAAAATTTAACTATTTTGTTAAGATGTCATACTTATAGTTGGAAATTCTACTATTTCCATGAAAATTTAACTACTTTGTAAGAAATTTACCTTTTTTAAAAAAATTTTGAAGTGTCTCGTCATCCCGAAACTGAAATCTTTTCTGGATAAAAGTTTAATTTGTAAAAAAATGGTCGTTTTTTAATAAAAATTCATCTGTTTGGATTAAAAATTCAACTTTCTTTGTAGAAACTTATTTTTTCTTAATTCATATTTTTATCCTGAAAAGTAAACTGAAATCTTTTTTGTATGAAATTTTAACTATTAAAAAAAAATTTTTTTTATTAAAATTTTTTTAAGTTTTATTAATTTTTGATTTTATTTTTATTTTTATTATTTTTGTTATTTGCAAAAAAATTTATCTTCTCGGATGTAAATGCAACTATTGGGTAGAGAATTCAACAATTTTTTTCTAAAGTCATCATTTTTGTGTAAAAATTCGTCTTTTTGGATTAAAAATTCAATTTTTTTGCAGAAAATTATTTTTTGTTGAAAAAATGAAACTTTTTGGGTAAAAATTATTCTTTTTCACTTGAGTATTTGATTATTTTGTTTTTATTGTTATGTTATTCATCTTTTTAGTTGAAAACTGATTTCTTTAGTCAAAAGTTTAACTATTTTGTTCAAGATTTATCTTTTTGAAATGAAAATTCAACTTCTTGAGTAAAAGTCAAACTACATTGTTAACAATTAATTTTTTTCATTGAAGGCTTATGTCTGGTTAATAATTTAAATGTTTGGTGGAACAGTATTTTTTTTGGGTCAAAATTGATTTTTTAACTTAAAATGTAACTTTATCATTTTTTTAAGATTTTCTTTTTTCTCTTGCAAATTCTCCTCTTAAGGTAAAAAATATATATTGTTGTTTCAAAATTTCATTTTTGTTGAATGAAAATGCATAAGTTACGTGAAAAATTAATTTTTTGCTGAAGTCATATTTTTTGTTCAAAAATTCAATTTTTGTACAGAAAATTCGTCTTTTAGCTTGAATGTTTAAGCATTTAGATAAAGTTTTCTTTCTTAAGTGAAAAATCTTTATTTGTCAAAAATTTGTCATTTTGTTTTTAAAATTCTTTTTTTTTATGAATTTCATCTTTTTCGATTGTAGTATAAACTGCGATACTTTTCGTTGGAAATTTATCTTTTAAAGTTGAAAATTCAAATATTATGTTAGAAATTTAATTATTTTGTTAAAAATTTAATTATTTTTTTAAAAATTCAAGGATGTTGTTAAAAAGCTATCTTAAATAGTAGAAAATACACTTTTAGTTTGAAATAATCAAATAAATTTTAAAAATTTTAATTGGTGATGGATCAATGGTATATAAGTTAATTATACACCTTCCGGGTCTTTATGCGCTACTTTTCAACAGAGTTATGTTTTCGATTTAAAAAATGTTTTTTAGTTGTACATGTTTCTAATTTTTAGTCAAAAATCGCAATTACTTAGCAAACTTTGCAAACATAATTTGCCTTGAATATGGATGAACTTAAGGGTCTAAAGATGTTTATTTTTATATTATAGCTTTTTTCTACGCAAAAGATACTTTGTTGCCTCTTTGAATCAACATTACTGAAACTTGACTTACCACTGTTAAAATTTGACAGATCTCGTTAACCAAAAGTGGGCTAATAAGATTTAGTAAAACATTAATAATTTGATTAGTCAAGGTATTTTCACATTCAATAGTAAACTAGCTGTGAATTTGATTTTGAGCATTTTCACTTTATTTATAGCGCTCATTTGACGAGAACTTTGCTTCCCGTTAGTGATTGGATTTGCTTCCTCATAGAGGAAGCATAAGTGATATTTTAAATTATAGAAAATCAAAATTTTTCATTTTGATCAATTAAATAATAGAAATTTACAACAACAAAAATTACAAGATAATACCAAAAAATGTTTAAATACAATGACATATCAGACAAATTAAATTTTGTATTTGAAAAGGTAATTTTTTCCACTAGAAAAGGGGAGTGGGAAGATGTATCGCACCCTAGCTCTTTCCTAGCTTAATGATTTTTTCGTAGGAAAATTAGCAGAATAATTTTATTAAGGAAATTTATAATCAAAAAGTCTTTTCTATTTATGCACCCACTTGAAATTATGTTAATGACAAAGTTTTTCTGTTTAAAACATATGTTTTCATTAATTGTATTGATATTAACAATAATATCATTATTGTTAATACTAATAACAATAAAAAATAAATTTTATTGATATTATGGGTCAATCGATTTACCTAGAATCAAAGAATCTTTCTCGTTATTGCATTAATTTTGAATTATATTAATAAAAAAATTTTACTATAAAAAACCGTTTTTCTTAAATATTATGTATTACCATGTTTTTCTTACTCTTCAATAAGATGTATCTATAATATAGGTCAATCAATTCGCCATGAATAAAAACATCTTTTCTATTCTCACATTAACTTTAAATTATGCGTCTGTGAAAATGTTTACTATAAAAACCTATTTTTAATATAATATAAATGACCATAACTCCCTTACTCTTTGATAGAATGTTTTAATATTATAGGTCAATCGCTTTGCTTTAAGCCAAGAAATCTTTAATAACTAGTCACAGAAATAATGTAGGTCACATCCTTACCCGTTTCCAACGTCTCGTGGGGGCAGAGGAGGCACCCATGTGGGGGACGAAAAGACAGTCCAGTGACAGAAGTCCATAGAAGTAATGTAGGTCACATTCATACCCCTTTCTAACGTCTCGTGGGGGGAGACACCCTGCGACAAGTCACTAAAATAATGTAGGTCACACTCATACCCTTTTTCAAAGTCTCGTAGTAACTAGTAAAAGAAATAATCTAGGTCAAATACATACCCCTTTCCAATGTATCATGGGGGGAGAGGAGGCACCCCTGTGACAGGTCACCGCAATAATGTAGGTCATATCCAAACCCTTTCCCAAAGTCTCCTGGTGTCGGGGAGACATCCCTGTGATAGGTCACAGAAATAATGTAGGTCACAATCATACCCTTTTCCAATGTTTTACACTCATACCCCTTTCCAAAGTCCAGGGACTAAGAGTGGTAGGTTTTGATCACTTGGGGTTTTAAACTCTGAACCGACCCGAAACGAATCCGTAGGTTTGACTCTGCTCAAGATCAG
>JAUELO010000100.1:4258989-4271448 GCA_032357855.1 Amphibolips quercusostensackenii
AACCCACCTTTTCGTCTTTCAATTCCCTCTTTCGTTCTTCAGTGTCTTGAGAAGAAAACAGGATCAACAGATTTTTACTGAACTGGATGCAAGGGTAAGTTCCGATCACGGGACAAGTACTAATCGATCTTCGTCTTGAGAAGATAAATTAGAGACGGTGGTGATAAGAAAAATATCTTTCAAGTGCAAGAGAAGGGTAGAATATTTAATTTCTTACCATTTACAAACATGATCTATTTACACATTTGTAAAATAAGGCGCGATTACAATATGAAAAAGTGATAGCCTATCCTACTTTTTTCTGAACACTGTCAAACGGTATAATTTCGGACATGCGGGGTAAATTAGGACATCCCTAACTTCTTTTAAATTAAAAAAATAAATTACGCAAAACAGTTAATGGGATTTGGAATCAGTTAAGGCCATAACTGATCGTAGCTTCTGTCTAAAGCACTCCCCTTAAGTAATTCAAACTATCAATCCAGGAATCTCTGGATTTACCCCACATGTCCTAAATTAACCCGTTTGACGACATGTTCTAAGGATGTATCTCAAACATTTAAGGCCGTGAATGAAAGAAACTTTAGATTTCTTCCTGAAAATTTTTCAATAATAAATATACAAATTATAATCATAAACTGTTTGATTTTGCATCTAAAGAAGCCTCTACTGATTAATCATCATGCTACATTCAGAGGGCTCTAAAATCTTATAGTTTAGGAGATGACTTCTGAAATTGATTTTTTATTGGAATATTCGTTGAAAAAATAATTTGATTCAAGTTTCCGTGAAATATTTCATGTTCTGTTCATTTCATATGAAAGTTTCAGTTGTATCGGTGAAAGCTAATTGCCGGAAATCTTAAAAACAATGCTCTAGCACTGATGCATCTGAAGTTATTGTGTCCTTAAATTCACCGTTTTCATAAAATTCAATTAGAAATTAGATTTTTTCATAACAACTTGTGTTTGTAATATTTCACTAAAAGAAGTGCTTATTAGAATAAGAGTACATGAATGGAATGCAACATACTCAAGTTATTTCAGAAAAACTTAATGTCTAACAAAATTCAATAAAAAAGGTGATTTTCTGAAAACGACAACTTTAGACTTATTAGAGCTAGAGTTTTGTTTCTTGCTTTTTTCAAGTTTATTCTGCTTTAACTGATATGAGTGCAACTTTTATTTCAAATGCGCAGGACATGAGATACTTCACGTAAAGTAAAATTAAATTCTTTTTTAGGCTAATTTTGTAAATAAAAATTCTGAAAGTCATAGCTTCTAAACTAATGAAAATATAACTTTTTTTTTATTTCTTTAAAAATTTTACGCAATTTAATTCTTTTTTTGACTAATAAGGTACGTGGCGTACTAAAAATAAGGAGTAAAGAGAACACTGACTTTTCGCACCTGCTTCAAACGATTTTATATCCTTCTTAATGTTACGTGATGTTTATTATTATTAGTTCCTTTTTTCAAAGTGCTAAACTAAAAATTTAATGCTGATAAACATTGAATGTTTAAAAATAATTTCAAAGAAAATATATTTATAACTATACATGAAAACTGAGATTTATTAAAAAGGGGCGCAACAATTTTTACACAAAATAAAAAAAAAACAGTTTACACATGATCCCTAAAAGAATAGACAACAATTTTCGTATAAAACAAAAGAAGTGTAAGTGGTTCTTCAGCTTATTCAAAAGAGCATTTGGAAAATACAATAAACATTAAAACATTTTTAGCCAACTTCAGGAACAAATTATTAAAAGTACATATTTCGTCATTTTTTGAAATATCACATTTTACGTAAAAGATATTCTTACTTTTTTTATCTTAAGTTATTCTCATCCTTAAAATTTACCTTGAATATGATTTTGAAAACATTATTTGTATTTTTAACGTTTCCAGTGTAAATAAATTTGTACCGACCTTTTGTAAAAGTGGCTCAGGGATAAGGTGCCGTAAAAAAATTTGTTTTAAATTTTATTATATTCAAATGTTTTTTTAGTTTAATAAAATAAGAATCAATGAAAAAAATAACAAAAAACATTGTTTCATCAACTTTCAGTACAAATTAACAGAATTGCAGTTTTCGTCATTTTTTAAAATATATATCGACAAAAAAATGTTGTTCTTATCTTTTTTCATCCAAGGTTATTTGATTGTATAAAGTTAACACTAAACAAAATTTTTTCTTTTATACACAAAAAACCAAAAGTTTAAAAATTTTTTATCACAATAGTAAGAAATCATTTGTTTTCTTTTTCTTCAATTTGCTCGTGATGCCACAAAAGAACTTTTCAGCGCTATTACCAATCAATATAATCATTTCGAGCTTTCGTAGAAAAAAAATTGTGCACAACATTTGAATGAATTAAGTGTTATTAAGCATGCAAACAAAGTAGAATCTTGTTTTAACTTGAGTTTTTAATCCAAAAAGATTTCCATATTTGTTTCTATATTCCATTAGGGCAAATGATTAATGAAAAACAAAATATAGCTGAACTTTTTTTGTAAAATTTTTTTCTTGGTTGATGTTTCGACACTTTTTATGTAAAATATGAAGAATCGTAAAAGCGCTTTTTCAAAAAATGTATCTGTATTTTTCAATTTTCAGATTTTACACATGATATAATTCTTTTTGTTTAAAAGCTGAGTGAAACAGTATTCCAAAAATATGTTTCTAAACTGTATGTCACCATAAATCAAAATATCTTCTAACTTCAAGTAGCTTAGGTAACTTTTATTTTCTTATTTGTTTTTTTAAAATTTGCATTCTAGAAAAAAGTATAAATATTTTGCCATGCAAATGATTCTCAATAAATTGGTTTGAAAATTTCTTTAAAAAGTATTTTAAAACGATGTGTTTGAGCACACCAAAAATATTTGGTCTACGTTCGCCGAATTTTGGTGAACCTAGACACGAAATTTCTAAAACTCGTCTTTTGCTATCATTAAGTTTCTTATTTTAAATTCAATCATTGAATTAACTTATAAAAAAAAAATGAGATCACACTATTTTAAATAAAATCGTCACTAAACAATTAATGAGATAATCATTTGAAAGGCGAACTAGGTTTTCTTATGGCTGGAATTTCTAAATTTCCCATTATGCACCTGTTTGGGATTTGAATCTCCGCTATTCAGGTTAATTAAATTTCTTGCAATTTTGGTTTTAGAATTTCTTACCATAAAATTTTCCTAATACTTTTACTTTTTATTAATTCTATTTAAAACGTGTTTCGTTGAAAAAGTGTGCAACGTAATAATGATAGATGTATGTATAGTAAATATCCTCTTAGAGAGTTCTCAAAGCAAAACTATTATCTTCCACGAAAAGTTTGCTAGAAAGAAAAACGAACTTTGAAAAATAATGTGAAAAATTGTGAACCATTTCATGTAATGTCCTATATAAATCAATTTTCTACAGTTTCCCTCGGCGAAAAAAATGAGTGTTATAGTATAGGGGGACAAAATCTGATTAGATATTAAATTCCCCTAGTCTGCCAATGGATCGAAATAAATATCTCACTTTACTTAAAAATAAAATAAATTCTAGAGTGATTACCAAAATATTACAACAATAATTATATAAGTAGTGCTAATAAGGTCAAGTAAAATTAATCAATTCGATTATTAATTGGGTATTATCAAATGCTTTAATCATGCTTCTGAATTATTAGTAGGTAATACCCATTGATCTACATATTGACAACATATAACATTGCATAACAAGGGATATGCCAACTATACAATTTAATTTCTCTTGTCCTTTGAACTGTTTGAATTCAGTACCAAAGGCTGCGTCGTCTCAAAATAAAAATATAAAGTTAAATTTTTCGTTTGAGAGCTTATTTCGTCCTTTCCAACTTGTATCGACACACAGAAAATTGCTTTTTAGATTACTGAACTTAACGGGAAACATGCTTTGGGTTCATAATACAAATATCCTTCGTTTCAGAAATATCTTTTGTAAAATCTATTACTTTTTTCTTATCTTGACAAACACTTTATCCATTTAAATTCAGCTTTTAACATTTAAACTTTTTAGATTTTACTTTATCAGATTTTACTTTATTAGATTTGGCATGTAGATTTGTTACGTAATTCCACATTACTCTTCCAAAATGCGGGAATGAGTTAAAACAAAAAAGGTAATAAATTTATACCATTCATGAATGGACAATGAAAAAGAAATGTTCGAATTTTAATAGAAATACGATTCGGGAAAAATTGAGGGAAATAATAGTTGGAGTCGATATTCAGAAAAGTTCGTGCGATACAACTACATTTTTAAGCATCTACAATTGCATTTCAAACATTGATCTTTTTAACTAAATTGCATTTAAAAAAAATGTTAAATTATACCTTTGTGTGAATTAATCATTATTATTTATAATAATATAATCTATACAACTTTTTCTATCATGACAATGTGACACTTTATTAGTATACCTTAATCTGATATCTCATAAAATTATCTTCAAAATAAAGTTGTTTTCTTGTATATAGATCCTTCATCGTCGATTCTCAAGTTTTTGATTTTGTTTAGAGATCTAAAATTAAGAATGCTTCGATGTTTGAACGGATTTTAGGATTGTTTTATTGTTAATGCTTTAAGTCTAAAATTTTTCATTTCAAAAGTTTGTAATAGAAACCATTTATTGAAATGGAGCTGAAACCACTAAAATATTACTTTCGAGAAAAATAGGAAAGAGTGAATAAACATAAATATGGGATCAAAATAATATTTCGGCTGAATTCCCTTCTTCTACGATGCATGTTCTGTTTTCCTTTTCGGAAAACTAAATATTATTTTTTATATGTCTTTATTTCTGCATACTATTTTGATTTTCCTTAATCAATTTTTTGTCATACGAGTTTTTACTTTAAAACTGAACAGCAAAATTGGAATAATACAGAAACTTTTTACCTTATTTGTGCTTTTTTTTATCAGGGATATTTGTTCTAATTTCTTCATCTTTCGTGTTACTCAAATCCATTTTTGACAATAAGATAACACTTTATAATTCAGCATCATTTTTGTTGACTAAGATGGTTTCTGATTGAATTTGTTTCCTAGTTTAATGAAATGATTGTTTTTTCTTGTGACCGTGATTGTCCTTCTCCAAAATTTTACCTAGTCTGAAAATTGTTTGATTTAGAACTTCTTTAATTCAAAATCGTTTAACATACATTTTTTAATTTTAAGCTATTGCACTTCAGAAATTAATTTTTAAATTATTTATATATAAATAAACATTTAAATTCTGGGTTTTCAAACTTGTTGTATTTTCAATGTTAGGATACAAGAATCCAGAATAAAATGTTTATCTGTTCTAAAACATATCATGTTTCGACTCAAATCATCCACATTATATTTCTCTATCCTTTACATCAATTTTATAATATGTAGTAGGTCGTCATTGAATTAACCTAAACATTGTCTAAAAAAGTTATTTTTTGATAAATCCTACAAAGACATAAATTACTTGATATGTCTTCTGCTTTAGTTCCATATCTGGACCATGCATTCATAAATTTTCCTTCCCCTCCATCAATCACGAATGAAAATAAATTTTCGGTTTTTTTCTGAAACTGACCCCTCAGGCTTTCCCTATAATATTATGGCTTTGGCACTGTATGTCGCATCGTCTTTTATGTCTAGCGCGTTCCCACATATTTTGTGTGAATGGAGTCTCTCTGCACAGTCGGTGATTTTCAGATCAGCTTTATATGTCATCTAAAATCTAATAAGGATTATAAAATAGACTCCTTTTTTTTAACATTATTTGGGTAATAAATGCACGAGGGGAAATCGTGTTTGCCCATCGAATGTGTATTTTTCAACCCCTGTGAATCAACCACCTTAAACGTTATGCTACTGGTTCTAACTATTTTTTTCATTTGGTCAACCAAGAAACGAATTTATGAGAACGGTAAACGAACTGGACGTAGAGAACGAAAGAGGGTCTGTGGCTTAATGTCTATTCATTAAATATTTAAAAGTAGATTTTTTAACAAACATGCAGTTATAAAAGTCCAATTGTGCAACAACATTGTACAAAAAGGCCTAAAAAGAAGTATGTTCTGTAAAGAAAATGTTTAATAAAATACCACAGAAAATTAATTTGTGCAACATAATTGCACAAAAAGAGTTAAAAAAGAGAAACATGTTTTCAAATAACATTGTGAAACGGCTCGTTGGAGACAGATATATGTCAATTAAAAAAAAGGGTGAAAAAGAGATAGACATAACAAATTCTCAACTTTAATTAAAATCTCTATCCAGCAATATTTAGAGGTTATTCAAAGGTTAATCAGTTTCAAAAACCTGATGAAAGCAAAATCAAGAAAGCTTGAATCTACATCTACAATAAAAATTTCTCTTCTTCTACTTCCTTCTTTAAATTCAATAGAGACGGAAATTCTTCTTTCAAAAATTATTCTCTATCGCATTAAATGAAAATTAAAAAATTTCTTTTTCTGAATGTTTTTACTGATTATAGAAGAGAATTTTTAGTTGAAGGACAGAACTTATACTGATGCTTTATAAAAAAGAGTTTCTAAAAGCTAAGTGTTAAAGAAATACCTAAAAGACTGTATTTAGAATATTTCCACAAATTTATCAAAACTTTTCACCGTATAATATTGATCTAATGCATTCATCATTTTAGTAATTATAATCATTATACCTCTTTTTGTAAATTATGTAAAACAAATTGATTTTCTTGTGTATTTTTTCTAATAAACAGTTTCCAAAGAACATACATCTTTTTGAGTATACTGTTTTCAGAACATTTTTCCCTGTGAAGTGTGTTATCGATGCGATAAAAAAATGCAGGTTTTTTTTTAGTTAAAGTCTCTTAAAACTAGGGAAATAGGTTGATTTTTAACAAAAACTTAGAAATAAATTATTTTATATCAAATCAGTATATGGGTACAATAATCTATAAGGATAAATTTTCAATAAAGAATGACGAATTTAAAAAAAAAACTTGAATTTTCCGAAAAAAGATGACTTTTTAAGTAAATTGTTGAATTCTTAAGCAAATAAATAATTAGTTAACGACCACACACTTAGAAACATCAAGGATGAATTTTTAACCAACTTCATCCAAAAACAGTTGCATTTCAAGAGTTTAATTTTCAAGGCAAGAAGAAGGATTTTTTAGAAAACAGTTGAAATTTTTTCTTTAAATCCAGTAAAGCTGGAAATTCTTCTCTATACAAATATTTTTAATCACATTGAACCAAAATTAAAAATTGTCTTTTTCTGAATGTATTTAGTCATTTTAGGGACGACTTACTAATTCAAGGACAGAACGATGGTTTAATCGCTTATATTCTTGTGTTATAAATTTAACCGTTTGGTTTAAAGTCGAAATACTTTTATTAAAAATAAAAATTATTTTCTTAAACGTAAATTGTAGCTATATTAATTTTTTATTTTAATTATTCTATTTTAGTTTAAAATTTAATTATTTGGTTAAAAATTCGTGTATTTTGTTACAAAATTGTATTTTTTGGCAGAAAATTAATTTCTTAGGTTGAAAATTCAAACCACTTACTCAAAAGTTAAACAACTTTTTTAAAAATTTAATAATATTTATTCAACAAAAACCAAACAGTTCCACATTTCATTCTAAATTAATCTTTTTTATTTAGAAAATCGAATAATTGATTGCAAATTTATGTATTTTGTAACATATTTATAATTTTGGTCGAAAACTAATTTTTTTGGTAGAAATTTAATTTTTAGGTTGAAAATCCAAATTACTTAGTCAAAAGTCGCCCTACACCTTGTGAGAAATTAAAGATTATTTACGTTTACTGAAAATTCATGTATTACACTTTGTGTTATAAACGAATCTTTTTTAGTTAAAAACTCAACTACTTGGTTTCAAATTCATGTGTTTTATTACAAATTTTACTTTTTTGGTAATAAATTTATCTTGCTGGTGGAAAATCCATTTTTTGTTGTTTAATATTCAAATCTCTCTGTTAAAAGTCGAACTACTTTGTTTAAAATTTAAAATTATTTACTTTAGCTTAAAATCAAATTATTTCACTTTTTATGTAAATTAATATTTCTTAGTCAAAAATTTAACTATTTGGTTGAAAATTCATGTATTTTATTACAAATTTGTGTTTTTTGGTAGAAAAATAATCTTTTTGGAAAAAAATTTTAGTTTTTGGTCGAAAATTCAAACCATTTGGTTTCAAACCTGACTACTTTGTTATAATTTATAATTATTCTATTTTTGGTGAAAAATTGATGTTTAATATTTTCAAATTCAACAATGTTGCTTAAAATTTTTGTATTTTGCCAAACATTTGCCTTTTTTATAAAAAAAATTCATATTTTTGTCAGAAAATGCATTCTTTAGTTAAACATTAAGTTTTAGAAATATTATTTTTAAACTGAACTTTTAATTATTCAATTTTTCGTTTTAAATTGATCTTCTGTAGTTAAAAGTTCAACTATTTGCTTACAATTTATGTATTTCCTTAGAATATTCTGTCTTTTATGCGAGAAAAATATTCTTTTTGGTAGAATTTTAATTTTTTGGTCAAAAATTCAAACCTCTTGGTTTGGAGTGGTACTACTTTGTTAAAATTTAAAATTGTTTTTCTGAACTTAAGATATAACTATTCTATTTCTAGTAAAAAATTATTATTTTTTTTTGAAAATGTAACTATTTTGTTTAATATTCGTGTATTTTGTTACACATTTCCCTTTTTTGGCAAAAATTAATCCTGTTGGTAGAAAATGCATTTTTTAATTTGAAAATTCAAATCAATTGTTTAAAAGTCGAACTATTATGTTAAAAATCAAAAAATTTTCTCTATAGCCGATCATTCAGGTATTCTATTTTTTATTGTAAATAAGTCTTTTTTAGGTGAAAATTCAAATATTTGGTTAAAAATTTATGCGTTTTGTTAAATATTTGTTTTGTTGATAAAAAATGATTCTTTTTGCTTGAAAATTTACCATTTCAATTGAAATTTTTTTTTTAAAATAATTTCTTGAGCAAAAAATTAAACTATTTACTTTTAAGTAAGAACCTTATTGTTTTTATCTAAATATTACACTATTTCGTTAAAAATTTATATATTTCGTTAAAAGTTTGTTTTTTTCCGAAAAAAAGTTAATCTTGTGGGTAAGATATTCATGTTTTTGCTTAAAAATTACTCTACTTAGTTTACACTTAGTTTACTGTGTTAAAGTTTGAATAATTTTGTTAAAAAGTCCATTTGCTGAAAATTTGCCTTTTTGTTGTGTATTTAACTATTTTGTAAAAAATTCGACTATATCTCAAATCATTTAAAAGTACATTTATTTGCAAAAAATTGAAAAAAATTTATCAAAATTCAATTTTTGGTTTAAGATTAATCATTTAAGGTGAGAATTTATCTCTTTGGTTGAAACTGTCACTCACTTGTCGAAAAATTGTTGTTTTTTGGTTAGAAATTTATTTTTAACTAAGAATAAAATTATCGCTGTCGAATATTTATTATTTTATTTTCAAATTTATTTCTTTTGTTGAAAATATAATTATTTAGTTGAGAATTGGTTATTTTTAGATTACAGAGGAATTTTTTTACTAAAAATTTACCACCTTAGTGGATAATTTATGTTTTACATTGAAAATTTAACTATTTACATATGAGTTCATATGTTTTGCTAAAAATGAAAACATTCCGTGAAAAAAACTTGATTTGATGTGATATTTTTCATAATTTTGTCCTTATATAAACTATTGAAAACAAAAACAATCATTGGGATTTTTATATATTAATCGCGTTTCACGTATTATCAGACATTTAAATTTGGACGTCTATTTTGAATAAATCACATATTTTGTCTTCAAAATTCTATAATTGTTTATGTAATAATTGAGCAATTTTAATTTTCTTCATGGATTTTGTCAATTTTTTTCGAAAAACCTAAATATATATTTTTGACAATTTTTAGGGAAAAATAAGGAGGTTTTGAAAATTCGTATTTTTGGTAGAAAATAAATCTTCTTTTTGAATATTCATCTTTTTATTCAAAACTTCATATATTTGGTGAAAAAAGGAATATTTTTACTTTGGTAAAAATTAAGAATTTGAAGCGTTTAATTTTAAATTTAATGTTATCATCAACAATCATTTTGTTTGAGAAAATTTATTCTCCTACTTTCAAGAATAATATCTTCATTTCCCTTGCGTATGAAATATTCAAAATTAGTATCACCAAATGCAATCTCTTCCAAAGCGTCTTGCTTCGAAAAGTCAAGAATTTCTTCTTGTAGTTAATTTATGTATGTATGTATGTAGTTAATTTTTAATAAATTAAAATTAAAATTTTCGATTTTAGGAGCTTTGGATGATTTTTTATACATCAGGGAAAAAAGGGAATTAGGTCATAAAAGGAATGTACTGTGATCTTCGGGGTGTATTGAAACTCTGAAAATTCTGAAATTGGTTTAGAATAAAATAAAATCGGTTAATAACTAAATTATTTTAATGACTTCTAGAAAGGTTAAACGTTTAATAGGTTTAGCAATCCAATTTGTTCAGAATACTAACGAAGCACAGATTCAAAGAAAATTAATCAATCAGAGAGACGTAGAAAAATTTAATCAACCTCGTAATACGGTTCAGGCATTTTTGTCATTTGCTAATATTCAAATCTCTACCTTTTTCATTTTTTGGAAGTGTCGCAATTTGTTAAATAAAAAAACTTAAATTTGTTTCTAGTGTTTAAGAACAGCAAGATTTTTGAACTTTTTTTGATTAAAGTATTAATAAACAATTTTGGCTTCGTGAATTTTCTGGCTTTTCTATATTTGTAATATATGAAATTAAAAGTACATTATATGGAAAATAAATTTGAAGAAGCTTATGCAACCGTTTTCCATGTCATGCAATATTTATCGCAATCTCCTTATTCCGAAGAGATTTTAAAGTTACCGAGGTAGCTTCAATCTTTATTCAATATTTCAAGACTTAGACTCAAGTATATAGCAGTTTCTGGTTTATTATTTACTGCCTAAATCACTTTTTAAATTTAAATCAGTTAAATCTAATTGATAATCAGATATATTCTACTAATTGCTGAAGCTGAAATGCAGTCACTGACAATTGGTAAGAATATACTAATTCAATCCGTAATTCTAAATTATGTTTTTCATGCACCTTTTTATTTTAAATGATGCTACACAAACAGTTTTAATGCAAGGAATGTTTTATTTATTTATATATTTTGTGAAAAGTGAAACTTTATTCCTAAATTGCTTAGAGCATCAAGAGAACTACTTTTATTTTCAGACAAAATTAATTGATAATGTATTCATATAGATTCGAATACGCTCTATTCAATGTTTGCGCTAAAAAAATGATGTGAAAATTATTTGTTTATATATTTATAGATTTATAAGTGTAAACATTGTCATTAAGTTTGAAAAGGTTACATCATCAACAGTAGACCCTTTTTGCAATTAATCGAATATTTACGGGAGAAATATATGTAAAATTCGTTCTTGTTTATAAAATATCATCTGCGGAGTAACCAAAAGGATCAAATGCACTGAACTTAGTTCAATAAACCTTTTGTTTTATTAGCGTTATATTCATGTTCTATTTAGTTCCATAATATCAACGTATAAATTTTATAATACTTTTTAATTTGATTATTCAAAACAACATGCATTAAAAATTATGTCGAGCGATTCAGAAGATAGTGTTGTAGAATCAGAGGGTTCATCATCAGAATCATTTTCTGAACCGGAAACTCCAACAGGAAAAAAAGGAGTTCGTAATAAAATAAATTGCAGAGAAAGTGTGAATAAAAATGCAAGGGTTTTAGGAGAACAGTACGTTAATTGGAAAGAGCATATAGTTAAAAAACAATAAAATTGGTAATCCTTGCAAATTTCGATAGTATAAATTATCAGTTGTTAACGATAATTATTGTTCCTTATTGTTATAAGAGTTCTATATTTTTTAAAATAATAAGAAAATGAGGAAAAAGGAATTTCATAAAAATATTTCTAAAAATTTATATGCAAGAAGCAGTACTTTAAGCATTTGGGGGAATAAATCAAGCTGCTGTATTATCCGCCGAACATATAGTACACAAACACGTAGAAAAAAGATTAAGCCACAATATAATCTGTTCGAATGTTGTCTGAAATGCGAACCGATGTTGCTAGAATCTTTTCAGATAACATGTTTTTCCCTTGCCACATATTACAGTGCCAGATATATCCTTCTATAGACGGTTATGAGTGAATACTTTAGGTATTCATAATGTAGGTGAAAACACAGCAAAACCTTACGTTTATCATAGAGGTAAAGCTGGGAAATTTACAAAAGGAAATATGTAGTTTTCACTTGATTATATGGAATTCCACATTGGCCTTAAGTAAATACAAAGCGCTTCAAAAAGATTTTTCATTATTTTCAA
>JAUELO010000100.1:4299855-4315101 GCA_032357855.1 Amphibolips quercusostensackenii
CCTTCGGTATACAATAACCTACATATTGCCCTCTTACGAAACTTAGGGGCTGACCAGAAACTACGTTACCAAGTTTGGGCTATTTTTCATTTCAACGTCCTCCCTCTTTGACGAACATAGGCCCCCACCCCTTGCTAAGAAAAGTAACGTAGCCGAAAATTCTATCGAAAAAGGGGAAAAAGAGCGACTTTTCAGGAAAATAGCACAGTAAAAAAGGATAATTTTTGTTGCACAGAATTTTGCACCAACGATCATTTGACTTTCGAAATCATAATCATTTGTCTATCCGGACCATTTTGATCAGCTTTTAAGGTCATTTTTCATACTAAAACTAATAGCCGCCAATTTTTGTCGACGATGTCAGAACGACATAACCTCGAAATTTTTTCTAACTGCACGCAAGTCACAATTACACTCAACAGCTGTTATATCCTTATATCAGATTTCGTGAATTTTTTATTTTTTCAAGTACACTCCATGATCGGAAATAATAAAAAGCTCGCATTTCAGCTAAAGTTCTCCAAGAACGTCGGCCATTTTGGTTAGACTTGATACATGATCCCGAATCAAATCATTATGATCAAAAAAGTAGTTAATTCATTCCGGTCGATCAAAATGTTCTTAAATTCACTATTATTTTTTTTTGCATTTCGAAATGATATTGATTTCGGCAGTATTTCGAATTTTTTTTTACTGTAAAAATGAAATTTTTATAATAAAATTAATCTGAATACCATATTTAATTCAATATGAAGAACTTTCAATTTCTAAGATTACAAGTTGACATTTATTGCATTTGCAATAGTGATGCCGTTCGATACGAGACTGTCTCGATATCGTATCGAAAAATCTTGGTTTTTTCTCGTGTCCGTATCGGTTTCCGAGACTCCAGTCTCGGTTTCGTCTCGTATCGTTTTCGTATCGAAGAACCGATATATCGCTCGTATCGTCTCGAGATTTTAAGACTAGACAGCCAGATGGTGGCTTTCTACGAAACAACAGCAGAAGAGGAACGGTGACGAATTTCAACTACCTAAGTACTAAGAACCTTTCCTCGTAATTTCAAGTTCTCAAGTTTCAAATGACCAAAATATATTTTAATAATTTTATTTTATATATAGAGATCGTTTTCAACAAAAGATAGATATATGCATTATAAGCCTTTTTTATAACTGCATTATTTTTTATTTATTCAACCATTATATTTTTTTGCTGTTTCCAGATTAGAAAGTAATTAATAGAAAATGTTAATTTGACCGTCAAGAAATTCAAGCATTTTTCATTTAATATTTTTAAACTTTAAAACTTCTGAAAGTCCTACATTAACTCAAATTTTTATAAGAAAGTTTAAAAAGTCCTACAATCAACTCAAATTTTTCTAAGAAAGTTTGAAAACTTCTAAACTAACAAAAACGGAATATGTGAAGGTGTCTAAATATAAAAATAAAATTTTTTGTGGTAGTAGGGTGCCAGAACAGAACTGGATAACCAAAACCATGGGAATTTTGTCAAACAACGTGACACTAACCTAAAATTGGAGCAGGCTCGACTGCAGATTGCGAAAAAAATGTAATGTTCCAGTTAGCAAAAAGTGGAAAAAATGCTTCCGAGATATGAACCTTGAACATACGGGTCAATAAAGTTCAACGTCAAAAACTTAGATAATTTCGAGAAAAACGACCGAGAATTTAGAAATTAAAATTTCATAGGTTTTCAAAATCGGCTTTGGATAGCCATTAAAAATAAAATTTTTTAATTTTTTTAAAAATTGAAATAATTCTTCAGATATAAGTATGTTAAATGATCATAACAGAAGAGTTTCATACAAAAAATTATCTTTTTTTTTTTGATAAAATAAATGCAAAAGATCATGATAACACAGTATGACAGACATGTTTTTTCTAAACATTTTAAAAAATAAGAAAATATATATTATTTTTTTTATGATTAAATAATTATTTATTTCAAGAAATATCAAGAAACTGAAATTTTATAAAAAATTGTAAATGATAATAAAATTATATTCCAAGGTAATTCTTTTATTACACTAGGTAATTGATTTGATGCTTTTCTAAAAGAATGAATTATGAGCAATTTTCGGTAGAAAGCTTTGATTGATTTTTTCCGTGAAATGTCAAATTCTTATTTTTATTTTGATAATAAGAACATTCACAATCTTCTGAATAAATTTTGTCTACATATTTTTAAATAACTGTGAAGTTAATATTGATATAAGTAAATTAAAAAACTCAAAAGGAAGTAAAATTGCATAAGATTACCATCTTAATATATTTTCTAATTATAATCTATTATTCATGTTAAAATAAAATAGTACATACAGAATACACATTTTGAATAACTATTTATCTGTTAAAAGTTTTCTAACACTCACATTCTTGCTAGAAAGAGATTCAGAGACATGAGAACCAGGATAATTAGTGTTATTATTTTGATTTTTAAGCATAAATATAATTTTCCTACGATTTTGTCAAAAAATTTCTTTATCTTATAGGATGTTACGAAATCTAAGCAATAATTGGCGTCAGTTTGACCTTTTAAACTACAGAACTTTCAGATGTTTGGGAGAAATTAAGAACTATTTTATATATTTTCGGAAATCGTTTCATGTTTTCAAATTTTTAATCTCTTTAAACTCCATTTTCTTCAAACAATAAATTATTTTCTAATCATCGTTCAATTATTCTCAAATGTCAAAACATTCTAAATTTTTTTTAAATTCATTCGAATTTTTCCTGAGATTAAAAAAAAATTTGAAAAATTAAAAACATTACCTTGAAATTTTCTGAATTCTTTTTGTAACAAGTTTGTTAATGTTTGTAAATATTTTAAAATCTTTTTGAATGTTCTTTCTGAATTAATTTTTCAAAAAAAAAAGAATCATTTTAAATTTTGCTAGAAAACTTTAGAAAATGTTTCATTCTCTTGAAATTTTTCAAAACACGTGAAAAGCTTCTATATGTTTTGTTCACTGTCTTTAAAAATGTACTTTTGGTTTAAAATTCCGATAATTACATATTTCAAACGAACTCGAATTTTTCTACAAAATTTCAAAAATTGTTACAATTATAAAAATTGCCTTTGAGGCCATGTGAGCGTAACCTAAATTTTTTTCGCATTTTTTTTAAATTAAACTAACGTTCATACGAAAAGCGATATAGAGTTGAAATTCGGAAAATTAAATAAGAAGCACTAAGAAACGTGTGTCTGGTCCTAAATTTCTATAATTATGAAAAAAGGAAAAAAAAACATTTTTGATAATTGTAAACATTTAAGAACAGACCAACGTTTCTTACTGCGTCTTATTTAATTTGCCAAATTTTCAACTTGATATCACGTTTCTTGTGAACGTAAGTTGGGTTTGAAAAAAATGCGAAAAAAAATTTTGATGTTTCGCTGGTATAGTCTTTTATCTTCCACATTTTCTTCGACATTTTTAAAAATCTCTTTCATCTTTTTGAATTTTCTTTAGCAATTAATTAATCAAAATTAAAAATCATATTAAGCATTCCCACTTCTTTGAAAATGTTCGAATTTCTCCTGAAAAAAAATCTGCTAAATTAAAAACATTATATTAAAGTCTTCTAGACTCTTTTTGTTACAAGTTTCTGGATATTTTTTACTATTCTATTTAAATTAATTCAACAAAAAAAATTAATCATTTAAAATTTTGCTAGGAACTTAAAGTCTTTTAAAATACGTGAAAAGCTTTAAAATGTTTTTTTCACTATCTTCAAATAGTAAATTCTGTTTGAAATTTCTATCAGTCGTTTAAACTAACTCGGATTTTTGTGAAGAGTTTGAAAAAAACTTCGAAATTACAAAAATTGACTTAAAAGCTTCAAACTTTTATAGACATTTTTAGAAATCTTTTTCATCCTTTTAAAATTTTTTATAATTAATTAGTCAAAATAAATAATCATGTTGAATTTTACCAGCTTTTCCAAGTGTTCAAAGGTTTACATTTAATTTAAAATGTTTTTTATTATCTTCAAATTAAAAATAATCTGAAAATTTTTTTAAAACTTTGAAACGTTTTAGACATCTTTTTAAATATTACGAATTTCTCCTGAAATTAAAAAAAAAGTCTGCAGAAATAAAAACATTACCTTTAAAATCTTTTAGATTTTTTTTTACTAAGTTTGCAAATTTGTTGAAATGATTTAAGATTTTTTTTCCAAATTAATTTAAAAAAAAAAAGAATGATTTTGAATTTTTGTAGGTAACTGAAGAAACTTTATCATTTTTTCAAACCGTTTAAAACGCTTGAAAAGTTTCTGAATGTTTCTGTTCGCTATCCTTAAAAGGTGATTTTTGCTTAAATTTCATAAAAAAAAATTTTAATTTTTAAAATGATTCTTGCATCATTTTGAAACTTCTAAATAACTCTCAAACTTCCATGAATTATAAGATAAATATATAAGCTAATTTATTACTCATACTAAAAAAAATTATTATTATTATTCATAATCATGATTTCTTTCAAAAAATTAATAATTTAGAAATTAAACTGTACTTCGGCGAAATAAAAAGTACACATATAAAATACGATAAGGAGTATTATTTGGACACATGATCGTAGATTTACGTAAAACAGGTTTTATGTAGAATAGAAGTTCAGGAATATTTTCGCGCCTCTTGGTCAACAAAAAAAAGTAAGAAGATAATTTATTTAAATAAAAACTTTCTTTTAAAACCAACAAACTTTTAGCTGTTCTTGTATTGATTTCATTTAAAAATTGAATTGAAACAAGTTTGATTTTGTCTGAATCAAACAAATAGTTAAATAGTTACAAATAGTTAAGGTCTGCTCCTTTTTCCGGTACCTGCGTAGTGCGGCCGGCAACTCGGTCAGCCCTACTCTCTCTCTCTCTCTCTCTCTCTGCTAGTGTAAACGAGGAAAATCTCATCTGGTCATTTTGTCGTGGAATTCCGATTCGATACTGATACGAGACAACGCTTTTTGATATTTTTCCGATACGACACAAAACTGTGCGATACAAATCCGAGACTGGAAGGTGAGTATCGTATCGGTATCGTCTCATTTAAAAAAAAAAAAAATATCGCTCGATGGCATCAATAGTTTGCATCAAGATAGTTGAATATTTAAACAAAAAGAGTTGTGTATCGAAAGAGGTAAATTTTTAATCAAAAGTCGAATTTTCAACAAGAAATTTATTCTTATCCAAACAGTTGTATGTTATAAAACCAAATATTTATTTATTCAAACAACAGAGACGAATTTTTAATAAAAATAGTTGCACTGTCATTCAAACAGTTTACGTTTTAAAACAGAAACCCAAACTTTTTTAAAGGCAATTGAATTTTCACAAGAATTTTTTTTTATAACTAAGAAAAATCACTTTTTAATCTAGAAATATGACTTTGAAAAAAAAGCTGAATTTTCAAGGTTGGAATACAAATCTTCAATTTCCTTTTTTAGAAATTAATTTGTAAAAATCTAAATTTCATCCAATTAAATTAAACAGGAAGAATTAATCATTTTAAGTCAAAAATAAAATCCGTGGTAAAAAAAAAATAAATTTCAACAAACCAGATTAATTTTTTAACAAAAAGAAAAAAATTTCAAAAAAATGCATGAGTTTTTAAACCTATAAACTATAAATTCATAACCAAGACTAAAATAGTTAGATTTCTATACAAATAAAAAATTTGTAACCCAAAAAAGACGGAATTTCAACCAGAATTGTTAATTCTTAAGCAAGTAGTTTGATTACGTACAAAAATGTAAAATTTTCAAGCCAAAAAGACGAACTTTATACAAAACAGTTCAATCTTTTACGAGAGATTATACATTTTAAACTTACGTGATGAATTAAAAAAAAATTTTTTTGGTAAAAGTATATACCATCATACCAAGGAGATAATTATCAAATAAAAAATATGAATCTTCAACAAAACATGTAATAACTAATATTTCAATAAGAAAAAAATATTTTTATATATTAAATAGAAAAAAGAATAGTTGAAATCAACCAATTCTTAGCCTTTTTATCAAACAGGGTGGATTTTTTATCTAAGATATTAATTTTCTACCGAAGAAGACAAATGTTTCACAAAATACATGCAATTTTTAAATTTACATAGTTGAAATTTGAACTAAAAAAGATCAAATTTCTGTTAAGAGATACATTCTTAATCATGAATTAAGAATTTTCAACCAACCAGTTGAAATAACAACAAGGAAAGCATTATCAGACAAGAATAAAGAAAATTTCAACCAAATTGCTAAATTTTTCAATCAGAAAGACAAATTTTTTAAAATAATTTTTAATTTTTAATCCAAAAGTATAAATTTTGTAGAAAGATTTTGTAACAAATAGTTGAATTATGAACCAAGATGTTGAATTTTTTACCAAATTGTATAGTTTCTAAGCCCAAAGATGAATTTGCTACAATACAGTTAAATTTTCAACAAATGGTTTATTTACGATCAATTAGATAAATATTTTGTCAAATTGTAGTTTTCAACTCAAAAATATGAATTTTCAACAAAACTGTTAAGTTTTTAGCGAAATAATTAAGTTTCAACTAAAAAAAATTAATGTTTAAACAAAAATTGGAAAATTAGTTTTTTGATCAAATAAAAATATTTTTTAACCAAGAAAAAACGAATTTGAGAAGTAATTGGATTCTGAGAAAAAAAATCAAATTTAATCAAAACAAAAAAAAATTGCAATAAAATGGTTAAATTTCCAACGAAAGAGATCGATCTTTGAATAAAGAGTGTCTCAGCATAACAAAATCATTTGAAATTTTATGTTTAACCAGCAAAAGTTTAACTGTGTACCAAGTAATTAAATTCTCATTTCAGATTTATTTGATTTGTTCTACGATTAAAGCAAGAACTACGCGTCTTATTAAAAAGTTAGAAATGACAAATTTTTACCTTTCTTTGGGTGAAGAACTTTTGTCTATATATTTTTTTCCTAGCTTGTGTCCTTCGGCAAAAGTTTCATTATTTTATTTTTTATGAAGTTTTTTACGAATAAAACAAAAACTAAGCGTCAAGTCAAAAAAGTCATAACAGACAAATTCGTAGGTAATTTTTAGGTAAATAATTTTTTAACTTGAACTGTTTTTTTCCTTGCACAGCTCGAACTTTAATGGAATTTTTTATTGTTTTTTGATATCAAATTTTAATTATCGACTTATCAATAAAATTCAGAAAGCTGTTATAATAATCTTGAAGGTCCTTCAAAAAGAAGCGTTTTTCTTCTGATGACATTTTTTCATATCGTGCGTTCTTTGGCTTAAAATTTCTTTTTACGTTTTCTTGTTTTGAATCTTGAAAATTCTATAACTCTGATAACTTTACTTTTTTTGAAAAAAGTCGTGAAAATGAATTGCTTGACCTTTCAGGAAATATAAATAGACGTAAATGGAATTTTTATCTGAGAAAAAAAGTTAAAAAAATTTTTTAAATGCTTATACTTTTTAAATTTAAAACTCAAAAAAGCTATCTAAAAACATGTCTTTTTATTTTAGACCTTAGGCAAGTGTGCTAAAGCTCAATCTTATCTGATCACTGTTTCTGAAATGATCGTGCCTGCAGACTACAGACTTTCTACAGATTTTCCAGATTTTCTTATCGGGTTCTATAAGGTCAGTCCTTATGTAAGCAAAAAAAAAACGAGAAAAAAAGAAGTCTGTCACATTCTGCGTTAGCCCCTCCCCATTACGTCAAAAATCGTCACCCCTCTTCCTCCTTTAATTCGACCCTAGTAGTGTAAAGTAATTTTTGAATGACCACCAATGTTTCCCGGAAGCTATGCAGAGATAACTAGTTGAACTAGTCCGCTGAAAAAGGCCGCTGGGGTCCGAGTGACCCCATTCTGTGTTTGCCCTCAGAAAGAACGTGCTCGCAATTTAAACTCCTTCTTCACGGAATTTCGGAAAAGTTTGCTGGAATCCTTCTTTCGTCCGCAGAACGAGAGTTCGTCATCTCGTCGAGGTTTTCTCGCTGCCGGTTATTAAGAGTGCAGACCTCAGCTTTCAGTTGGGGGAGAAAAATCGTGACGAGCGAGGGTCTATAGGGCGCGATAAAGTTGAATAGGGGAAGTTTGATGGTGGAATTATTGCTTCGGAGAAGACGTCAAAACGTTGATAACTTCTTAATCCGAAAACAGGGCCCACGCAGTGAAAGTTTTGCTATATTGATTCAAATTTTTACTGAAATAAAAATTAAATAATAAGTTTAAATAATTATGTCACTTTTTTCAGCAAGGTAATTAATTAATTTTTAATATAAAATAGAAAATTTTGTCGAATAGTGGTCTATTTTTTTTTAAAGAAACAAGAAAAAATCTGCCTCAGCCCGGATTTGAACCGGGGACGACACTATGCATGAGGGAAGCATTTATCAATGACGCAACTAAATCACACTATAAAATTAAGCAATGCTATTATTTTGTTGACCACGGTCATTAATTAATTTGAATTTAATTTAAGTAGATTAATTGTGACTTATTGTGAGAAATTTTATAAATTAATTGTAATTTTAAGTTTGGACAAGGAATAAAGTAATTAAATATAAAAAAATTTCCTGCAGAATTATAATGTGACTTAGAACAGTGAATTTTGAACATGCAATGAAAATTTCTAAAGATAATTTAAATTCTAATCTAGATAAAGCAAATTAAGAAAAATACCTCTTTAAATTTAGAATTATAATTCTTTCTAAAAGTTCCCTATTCCAAATCACAAATCGTTAAAATCTTCTAAAACGTTTAAAAATCTCTGGGAATATTTAAAAATTATTAGAAATTATTTAATTCCTTAGAACTTTTTGAAATTTACCTAGAAAATTTAACAATCGACCTGAAGAATGTAGAGAATTAAACAGAAATTTGAAATCATCTATCAGGTAGACATCCGGTATTTTTTCGATATGTTGATTTGGATTTTCGCAGCTTCTGGTACAAATAAAAAAAATGTTATTATAATTTTTTCATGAGAAGTTGTAGGCTCCAGAAGCTACGATCATGGTTCTTTGGAACCAATCCCGACGCAACCGGACCGTGTACGTCATCCACTCCTGCTCCTTCTGTCCTAGAAGGAGCATATATTATAATTACTATTATTGTTATTATTATTATTGTTATTATTATTATTATTCACAAAATTATGAATAAATAAAATGAAGTGATTCGAATTTTTTGAATGAGGTGATATATCGATTTTTTTATTACAGGTTTTCTCATGGCAATCTGAGAATGGCTACTATCAGATTTTTTAGACTGCTGCTGGCGATCCTCGGAGGCTCGCATGTACTACGTGCCAATCCTCTAATTTCGCCTACTGTCAGAAGTGCAGGTAAGGTCCTTTTTTATCAATTTTCACTTGCAATTAAGAAAATATTTTTATTTAATAATCTTCATTATTTATATTTTAGAAGCGCATAAGTCTAAAAATAAAATAATAATGATTAACTGATAACATATGAAATTCTTTAGGATCAATTTTAAATCTGTGAAATCTTACATTATATTCAAATTTATAATAAGAAACTCTTATTTTTTGAATAAATATATTTGATGACAAACTTACTACGTTTTAATAATTTTCTATTTTAGTTACTGAATTTTTAGTTTTGTATGATTGGAATAATGAAAAAGGCTTTGAAATTGTTGACTTCTAAAATAAGTTTTATCAGAAAAAAATTGATTTATTTTAAAAATCTATAAAAATAACATTTTTGCAATTTTAAGCATGAATGGAATTTTTATTTCTGGAATTCTTTTGCTTTTGTGAATCCCACGAATTCATTTAATATTCTGAATTTCTGAAATTCCTTGAATATTCTGAAATCCCTGAATATTTTGAATTTCAGGTATTTTTGAAATATTTTGAATTCTTTAAATTCCTAAAAATTGCCGAATTCCTAGAATTACCTAAATGATTCAGAAATCTCTAAAATTCTCTGATTTCGTTGAATATCCTAAAATATTCCATTTCTTCTGAGTTACCTGGAATTTTTGAATACTTGTTATTCCTCTAATTCCTGGAATTCCCAGATTTCCAAAAATCCTTGAATATTTTTTAATTCCTAAAATTTTTTGAAAGCTCGGAATCCCATGAAAAACTGAATTCCTAAAATTCCTAGAATTTTCTTTATTTTATTAATTCTTTTTTCTTCTTCTTATTCTTTCATTTTTATAAACTTTAGCAATTCTTTTAATGTTTTAAAATTCCTGAAATTCCTTAAAGTCCTTAAATACTTAAGTTCAGTAAATTCTTCTGATACTCTAATTACTCTGAAATCCCCCTAAAATCCTTGATTTTTTCTTTAATATCATAAATTTACAAAATATTTTGAATGTTGCGAATTTTCTAAATTTTCTGAAATCCTTAATTTTACCTTAAATATTCTGCATTTTTTGAATTCCTAGAATTTCTTGAATATTCTAAATTATCTCAATTTCTAAAAATTTCTGAATTTGTCAAATTTTCTAAATGATCGGAAATTCATGAAATTCTCTACTTTTGTAGTCTTTTATAGTAGCGAATGAATTTTCTTGATTAAAAAATTCTTGTTTCGGTCACAAATTCAATGATTTGGTTGAAAATCTAATTCTTTTGTAAAAAATTTAACTAAAGCTTAGTTAAAGTCGAACATATTTGCTGAAAATGCACACAATTGGTTAACAATGGAATGATTGTGGAAAATTAATTTCTTGAACTAAAAATTTAACTATTTTATTTTTTGGTGCAATTTGATTCCTCTAAATTGCAAATTCTACTATACTATTTTTCATTGTATATTATTTCTTTTTTTTTTTGAAAATTTAACTTTTCTTTTGTAGTCTTTTTCATCAGGAAATTAATTTTCTTAGTTAAACATTTCTTGTTTCGGTTACAAATTCAATCATTTGGTTGAAAATCTAATTCTTTTGTAAAAAATTGAACTAAAGCTTAGTAAAAGTCAAACATATTTGATAAAAATTCACACAATTGGTTTAAAATCGAATGATTGTAAAAAATTTATTTGTTAAACTTAAAATTTAACTATTTTATTTTTGGTTGCAATTTGATTCCTCTAAATTGCAAATACTACTATAACATTTTTCATTGTATATTATTTCTTTTTGTTTCTTTTTTTGGGAAATTTAACTTTTCTTGTCTAATCTTTTGCTGTAGTAATCTAATTTCCTGAGTTGAAGTTTTCTTGTTTTGGTTGACAGTTTCATTATTTCGTAGGAAATTTAACTTATATTTCATACAAGTTGATCTTTTTTGTGAAAAATTTATATTTATGGCTTAAAATCTAATTATGGTGGGAAAATAATTTTTCAAACTAAAAATTCAGCTTTTGCATTTTTTGTTCTTTTTTTGGTTGAAAATTTAAATTTTTTCATCACTTCTATTTGTAGAAAACTAATTTTTTTGGTTGAAGATTTATCCCTTTAGTTAAAAATCCAAATATTTGGTTAAGAATCTAATTATTTAGTACAAAATTTAATTTATACTTTGTGAAAGTTTAACTTATTTGTCGAAAATTTATATTACTGCTTATATATCTAATCATTGTGGAAAATTAATTTTTTTAAATAAAAATATAACTATTTCCTTTCCGTGTGCTAGTTAATCGTCTTAGCTAAAAATTCGACTATCACATTTTTCAATGAGAATTGTTTTTTTTTTTGAAATTCAACTTTTCTTTTGTAGTCTTTTTCATTAGGAAATTAATTTTCTTAGTTAAAAATTTCTTGTTGCGGTTAAAAATGCAATCATTTGGTTAAAAATTTGATTTTTTTGTAAAAAATTCAACTAGAGCTTAGTAAAAGTCGAACATATTTGATAAAAATTCACACAATTGGTTTAAAATCGAATGATTGTAAAAAATTAATTTGTTAAACTTAAAATTTAACTATTTTATTTTTGGTTGCAATTTGGTTCCTCTAAATTGCAAATCCTACTATAACATTTTTTATTGTGTATTATTTCTTTTTTTTTTTAATTTAACTTTTCGTCTCTAGTCCTTTGCAGTAATAAACTAATTTTCTAGATTGAAGTTTTCTTGTTTTCGTTGACAATTTAATTATTTAGTAGAAAATTTAACTCATACTTCATACAAGTTGATCTTTTTTGTGAAAAATTGATATTAATGGCTTAAAATCTAATTATGATGGAAAAATAATTTTTCGAACTAAAAATTCAGCTTTTGAATTTTTCGTTCTTTTTTTTTGGTTAGAAGTTTAATTTTTTTTATCACTTCTATTTGTAGAAAACTAATTTTTTGGTTGAAGATTTATCGTTTTAGTTAAAATCTAATTACTTGGTGGAAAATTTAATTATTTAGTACAAAATTCAGTTTATACTTTGTGGAAGTTTATCTTATTTGTCGAAGATTCATATTACTGCTTATATATCTAATTATTGTGGATAATTAATTTTTTAAAATAAAAATGTAACTATTTCTTGTTTGTGTGCTAGTTAATCGTCTTAGCTGAAAATTTGACTATCACATTTCTTAATGCGAATTGTTTTTTTTTTAAATCCAACTTTTCTTTTGTAGTTTTTTTCATTAGAAAATTAATTTTCTTGGTTGAAAAATTGATCGATTTGGTTACAAATTCAATCACTTGGTTAAAAATTTAATTCTTCTGTAAAAAATGTAACTTTAACTAGGTAAAAGTTAAAATTATTCGTTGAAAATTCATATTATTGGTTTAAAATCTGATGATTGTGTAAAATTAATTTTTTTAACTAAAAATTTAAGCATTTCATTTTTGGTTGAAATTTGATTCTTTCTAATTGCAAATCCGACTATTACACTTTTTATTACAAATTCTTCTTTTTTTAATTCAACTATTCGTTTGTAGTCTTTTTATGTTATAAACCAATTTTCTTGGTTGAAGATTTTTCGTTTTGGTAGAAAAGTCCATTATTTCGTAAATAATTCAACTTGTACTTAATGCAAGTTGATCTTATTTGTTAGCCATTTTTATAATTGGTTTAAAATCTAATTATGGTGGAAAATTGATTTTTCAAACTAAAAATTTTATTATTTTTTGTTATAAGTTGATCGTTTTGTAGTTGCAAATTCGATTTTTACATTTTTTAATCAGAATTCTTTTTTTTTTTGATATTTAACTTTTTTTTGCAGACTTTTTTATTAAAAAATCCATTTTCTTGGTTGTAGATTAATCGTTTTGGTTACAAATTTAATCACTTGGATAAAAATTCAATTCTTTTGTGAAAAATGTAACTTAAACTGGGTAATAGTTGTAATTATTTGTTAAAAATTCATATTATTGGTTTACAATCTAATGATTGTGAAAAGCTAATTTTTAAACTAAAAATTTAACTATTTCAATTTTTGTTGAAATTTCAATTCTTTTTAATTGCATATCCGACTATTACATTTTTCATTAAAATTTTTTTTTTTCAATTCATCTTTTCTTTTGTAGTCTTTTTCAGCAATGAACTAATTTTCCTAGTTAAAGATTTCTTGTTTTGGTGGAAAATTCCATTCTCTCGTAAAAAATTTACGTTATACTTCGTGCAAGCCAATTTTATTTGTAAAAAATTTATATAAATAGTTTGCAATCTAATTATTGTGGAAAATTAATTTTCCAACTAAAAATTTTGCTACTTCATTTTTCGTTTCAAATTGATCGCTTTTAGTTGTAAATTCGATTATTACATTTTTCGTAGAGAATTCTTTTTTTTTTAAATACATTTTTTCTTTTGTCATTCTTTCTAGTAAAAAACCTAGATTTTTTTGTAAAAGATTTTTCGTTTCAGTTAAGAATTCAATCATTTGTTTGAAATTTTTATTATCTAGAAAATTCAACTTATACTTGGTAAAAGTTGAACATATTTGTTGTCAATCTATATTATTGGTTCAAAATCTAATTATTGTGGAAAATTAATTTTTTAAATTGTAAATCAAGCAATTCAAATTTTTGTTGCAAGTTGATTCTTTTTAGTTGCAAATCCGACCATTAAATTGTTCATTAAGAATCCTTATTTTTTTTGAAATTGAATTTTCTTTGTGTGGTCTTTTTTGGTAGAAAATTAATTTTCTTGTTCAAAGATTTATTTTTTTGGTTAAAAATTTATTATTTTGTGAAAAATAAAACTTGGTGAAATTTAGTGGAACTTAAAGTTTTGTAAGAGTTTAACTTATATATTTAAAATTTATATTATCGATTTAAAATCTAATTATCAGTAAAATTAAATTATTTAACAGAAAATTTAATACTTTCATTTCTAGTTGCAAGTTGGTCGTTTTTAGTTGCAAATTCAACTATTACATTATTAATTAGGAATTTTTTTTTTAATTGAACTACTTGGTTTAAAATTAAATTAATTTGTTTAGATTTTATTTTATTAATAACAAATGTAACTATTTTGTTTATTTTTTGGTAAATTAATTTTCTTACAGTAGATTGGTGTAATTCTGTTTTATAAAACTTTTGGGCCGCGCCCTGGAAGCAGAGCCGGTCCGTGACGATGTCCTGTCACCACAACGAAAAACCCTATTTCGAAAAACCCTTATGTTCAAGAGACTCCAATACCGTATTTCGCCCCTAAAATTTTGACCGCATCTGCAGTTTTGACTGAGTCAGTCCGAGTATCTTCAATTGGCTCTTTTTTCGGATTGAAGTGGCGTTCTATAAAAAGAGTCGCACCCACTAAACCCGAAAATATACTTATTTTAGCCAGATCACAAATAAAAATCATGATGTCAGGGCTAAGGCTGCCAAATTTGAACCGCATTACAATTTCCAAAAAAAGATTCAATGTGCAATGGTGCGAATGCGAAAGTTCAGTTTAATACGTTATCCTTGCTTGAGCCCTTCATATTCCCTAAATATAACATTTCTATTTTGAGAATGACTGATGTTAGCGCCATCTGCGCAGATTTTTTATGTACTAATTGGAAAAGCGGAAAATGAGAAAATCCATGCCGCCATTTTGGATTTCGGATCCGGAATTGTGTGCGAGAAAGCGATTAGAATTGTAAAATTAGTTGTGAAAAAATGTGAAATATTTAACAATTATTTATTAAAAATTTTGTTAAATATGTAAACTGTGATATATTAAATTATTAGGCTTATAAAAATAATTCTTTGTTGTTTCTTTGTTTCTGATTATATAAAAAAAAAATAACGTTCAGGAAATGGTTTCTTCAATTTGGAAAAAAAATATTTTTTTGAATGTATATTAAATCAGGTTTACAAAAAAAAATCTCGTTGC
>JAUELO010000100.1:4334676-4346647 GCA_032357855.1 Amphibolips quercusostensackenii
CATGCGGATAGATAGACTCGATCCACTCCGGCGTATGGTGCTTGGGTTTGGGGGGGGGGGATTATCAACGAAAAAAAACCCTGTTCAGGATCGTCCTTCTTCGGTGCGAATATTATTGCTTCGACGAATGGCGAGACTGCAAAGGGTGAGATTAAAAGCTGGGGATGAGACAACGCGCTTTATGTGCTGGAACGACTTTTAGGGTCGCGACCCTCCAGTCACGTGTAGAATGCGGTTATATATAATAAACCTACATCCGCGAGGAGAAAAAAATTCTCGGGGAAATTCGATATTCCGGTAATGCAGAATTATTTCCTACCTAATGTCCCTTTATTAATCGACCTTCTCTTCCTGTCAGTGTCCACTTATGTGGGGCTCGACAAATTCCTCTGAAATATTGGGAGGTGAAAATATCAAAAGATTCATGGTTTTGAAGGAACGCTTAAAAAATTAGTCATAAATATGTAAGATAGAATTTCAAATTTTGGTTCTAAATTAGAAATTATTTGAAAAAACTCTTTCATTTGCTCGTCTCTTTTTGACCTTTTTTTCGAGAATTCCTCTTTTTTCCTTTCTTTCAGGAAACTTTTTCTTTTCTATATTTTTTGCTTCAATTTTAACTGAATTATTAGAAACCAATAAAGAATTTAATTATTTTTCAAATAATGATACTTTCAAATTAAAAAGTCAATTTTTGTAATTTCGATTCAGAATTACCCTTTTTTATGAAAACTTATACTATTTAGTTTAAAATTTAATTGGTTTGTAAAAAATTTAATTATTTTGTTAAAAAATTGATTGTCTTTCTTCAAGAATTTACTTTTATATTTTTTGTTGAGAATTTATCTTTGTTAATTAAAAATGCAACTATTTTGTTGCAAATTTTTTTTTGTTAAAATTAAATTTCTTTTATTAAAATTTAACTATTTCACTTTTGGTTGACAATTAATCACTTTCAAGTGAAAGTTCAAATATTTAGTCAAAAAATCATGTCTTTTCATTTGAATTTGTCCTTTTTTGTGAAAAAATAATATTTTGAATTAAAACTGGAACTATTCTATTTTCGGTTAAAAATTGATTTTTTACAGTTAAGATTTCAACTATTACATTTTTTGTTGATAATCATATTTTTCTGGGTGGACATGCAAGTATTTGGTTAAAAGTTAAACCACTTTGTTAAAAATTTCTTACGTTGGTTAAAAATTCAACTATTTTGTTGCAACCACATTTTTTTTGTCAAAAATAATTTTTTTTTTTCAAAGAAAATTTAACTATTCCATTTTTCTTTGGAAATGTATTTTTTTTAGTTGAAAATACAACTATTTTGTTAAAACTTTATGTAATTTTTTTTTAAATTTTATCTTTTTTAAAAGAAAATTGAACAACCTAGTTAAAAGTCAAATTTCTTTATAAAATATTTAGTTTTTTGTTGAAGATTCATAATTTAGTTAAAAATGTTTTTCTTTAGTTGAACATTTTACTTTTTGTTGATGATTCGTATTTTTTTTAATTAATTCTCATAACTGATTTATTTACTTTTATTTGATAATCTAAATTTTTTGTCGAAATTAATCTCCTTCAGCTTTAAATGTACATCTTTGGTTAAAATACGTGTTTTTAGGTTCAAAGTTCGACGATTTGGTTGAAAAATCGACTATTTTGTCGAGAATATCTCCCTTTTTTAGGGCTCATTCAACAATTTTTGAAGTAAAATTAAAATTTGCTTTAGTGAAAATATAATCAATAAATTTTTTGTTAAGAATTCGACTTTTTTGTTTGAATTTAACTGTTTTGGATTTAAAATTTATATATTTTTTGTTTGAACCGTATGCTATAAAATTTTTTTTAAAGATTCACCTCTTTGGTTAAAAATTTTACTTTTTCGCTGAAAATTCTTTTTTTTTTCAAATTAATTTATGTACTTAAAATTATACTATTTCTTTTTTTAAGAATATGAATTTTTTTTATTATTCAGAGGAAAATTAAATATTTGGTTAAAAATACATGTTTGTGCGTTGAATATATAACTACTTGGTTACAAATTAACTATTTTGTTAAAAATTCTTTTTTTATGAGATTAACTATTCTTAACTCAAAATAAAATTATAACTAATAATCAAATCAGATTAAATTATAAATCGGATTAAAAATTCAACTATTTCACTGAAAGCTAAACACCTTTCTTTAAAATTTCACTTCCTTGTTAAAGGTTCATAATTTCAGTTAGAATTTGACTGGATATACATATCACTATAAAAATAAAATAATTTGTTCATGTTAAAAACTGATTTTTTAACTTAAAATTTACGAGTGAACATACCATCCCTAATTGAAAATTTGTCTTTTTTATTTGAAAATTAAACTATTTAGTTGAAACTTTATTTTCCTTAGCTAAATTTCACTATTTTTCAATTGAAATCGAAATCTGTTTCCGTTACAATATAAATGCTATTTTTTTTTTGTCATGAATTTATCTTTTTTGGTATGAAATTTTTATTTTTTTCAGATTGCATCTCTTGCGTTAAAGATTGTTCTTTTTTGTTAAAAATCCGTTTTTTTTTAATTAATTTTTTTGACTGAAAATTAAACTATTTCATTTTTTCTAAAATATTACTTCCTTTCATTTAAAAAATTTAAATAATTGATTGAAAATATATCTTTTTTCGTTGAAAATTTAATTATTTAGCTGCAAATACATGTTTTTAGATTAAATATTTCACTATTTGATCACAGATGAAACTACTTTGTTGAAAATTTCTCTTTTTGGTCAAGTTCAACTATTTTTTATTTCACATCAAGTACTTTTTAGTTTGACATATCGACTATTACATTCTTTTTAAAAATTTACCTTTTTGGATTAATAATTTAACAGCTTGATAGAGAGTTGAAATTATTTGTTCAAAATTTAATTTTTCTGGTGAAGATTTATCATTTTAGTTAAAAATTAATCTCTTTGGTTAGAAATATCACTATAAATTTGAAATTCTTTTTTTCTTTAAAAAAAAAAATTCTTCAACCGAAAATGTAACTTTTTCTGTTTTGGTTGAAAATTAATTTTTTTTTCATTTGAACGTTTGATTGAAAACATATCTCTTTTGTTAACAAATTCGACCATCTGGTTAAAAATTCATATTTTTGAGTTGAAATTTTAATAATTTTGTTAAAAATTCGACAATTTCTTTAAAAATTTAACTATCTGGTCGAATGTTTATTTCTTTTTTTCACATGTTCAAATATTTTGTTTTAAATGCAACTGCTTGGTCTAAAATGAATTAATTTTATTGGTGCCAATTTAACTATTTAATTAAAAATACATCTTATTAGGTTGAAAATTCAACTGTTAGATTAAAAATTCAATTATGTGTCTGAAAATTTAACTTTTTTGTTCTGTGGTTAAAATTTGTTGACTGATTTCCAAAATATTTAACGCTTAGTTTGAAAAACTAACACTTCCTTTGAAAATTAATCTCTTTTTTATGAAATCTAACTACTTTGTAGAAAATGCAATATGTTCAGACTTATTGAATTTAATGTGGTATACTATGAATTAAATTAAATTAAAATTAATATTTCAATTATTAAAACAAATTTATTTTGAATTCAACAAAAAATTTAATTGAAATTTTTTATTTAAAAAAGTCAAGTTTTTGAAGAGAAGAATTGATTCCCCTTTTATCTCCTTACTTTCATGAAAAATCAACTTATTTTCCGTGTTTTAAAATAATTTTGGGCTGGTTAATCTGATATTATGCCTAAGGTAAAACTAGTTTGAGTTTCAGTTTACGATATATTGATTTTCTCTTAATTAGCGAGTATTCATAGAAGATGCAAAGGTATTGTGTACCCGCGCAACTACCCTTCATCTCTTGAAATTACGATCTTAAATTTCCATTATTATATTAACCTATTATAATTTAATTGAAAATAATTTAAAATTTCTTAAATATTTTTGGATAGCCTATTTATTACATTTTTGGTTCAAAATTCATCTCGCTTGGTTAAACATTCTACTATTTGGTTAAAATAATTTATTTTGCTAGAAATGCAATTATTTTGTTGATATTGCGTGTAGTGACGAAAATGTAACTATTTGGTTGAAAGTTGAACTATATTGGTAAAAATTAATTTTTTCTGTAAATAATTCTTTAGTTTGGTTAAAAATTTATAATAAAAATTTAGAAAATTAAAACTTTTGGTTCAAAAAACTTCCGGCTTGGTTGAAAATGCAACTTTTTGGATGAAAATTAATTTGGTTTGCTTCAGAATTTAACTGTTTTGCTCAAAATTCTACCTTCAAGTTTAAATTTAACTGGTTTTATTTAAAATTTAAATATTTTTTGGTAGAAGTATTGACTCTTACATTTTTTATTTATAATTTATATTATTTTGTTGAAAAATCAACTAGCAGGCTAAAATTTGTACTGTTTTGTTAAAAATTTATTTTCATTTTGGTTGATTCATCACTCAAGATAATAATAAAATTGTTAGGTTGAAAATTGGACCGTTTTGGGTATTATTCTGTTGAAAAATCATCTTTTTTAATTTAACTGTAATTCATTGAAAATTAGTATCTTTTTTGGTTGAAATGCTAACTCAAGAGTTTTTCATCAACAATTAATCTTTTTTAGCTAATAAAATTGTTTTTTGGTAAAGATTCATCATCTAAGCTAAAAATAAGTCTGAACATCTCTCTTAGATAAATATGTCATTACTTTGTTGAAAATCAATGAACATTGTTCAAAATTCATCAGTTTTGTTTTTAAATTTAACTGCTTTTTATTCAAATTGTCTTTCTGGGTATTATTTTGTTGAAAATTTGTCTTTCTTATCTTAATTCAACAGCTTTTGATTGAATATTAAAATCTTTTTGGGATGAAATGCTCAAACCCTTACATTTTTAGTCGACAATTATTTTTTTTTGTGATAATTCAACTGCCTGGTTAAAAGCTTAACTACTTTGTTGAATACTTATTTTTTGTTTAAGGATTTATCATTTAAGTAAAAATTTATTATGAAAATCTTTTTTGTCTGGAAAATTTAATTATTCTGTTGAAAATTCTTCTTTTTGGATGAAAACATGTTCCTATTAGTTAAAAAAATCATCTATGCCAGATAAGCAATATTTTCTTTGTTAAGACTTATTTCTTCTCAATTTAAAAGTCGAACTTTATATGTTTGATTTAGAATTTATGTTGTTTGGCTTAAAATTGAACTGTCTGGTTTGAAGTTTAATTACTTCGTTAAAAGTTCCTTTTTTTGTTCAATATTTGTTTTCTTTTTTAGAAAATTTAACTTTCTTATCAAAGACTTACTTTTTTTTAATCAATTATATTTTTGTCATGAAAATTTAACAAATTGGTTGAAATTCTTTTTCATTATTATATAAAAATCTTTCCTGGATGAAAATTCGAAACTTTTGCTGCAATTTGCCTTTTTTGTTTGTAAATTTCTCCTTGGTAGAAATTTTAAACTGTTTCGGTAAAAATTACCTTTTGCGATGTAAAATTATATTTCTAAGTAGAAAATTTACACTTTTAAAAAAAAAAAATGTTTTTGGTTAAACATCCAACTATTTTTTTTTAAAATTCTTTCTTTTTGTTAGAAAAGTCATTTTTCTTCGTTAAAAATAAACGTTTTTTTGGTGTTAAAAATTCAACTCTTGTCGCAAATATGTAACTTTTTGTAAATAATAAACTTTTTTTTTTAATTCAACGAATTTGTTGAAAATTGATGTGTTTTGGTAAGAATTAATCCTTTTATTAGAACATTAACCTTCTCTGCAGAAATATCCATCTGTTCGGTTGAAAATTTATCCATTTTTTTAGAAAAAAATCTTTTCTTAGTAAAATTTGAACTTCTTGGCAAAGCTACGTTGCTAAATATTTTTTTTAAAACTCGCCTCTTGACTTAAAAATGTAACATTTTCGTTAAAAATTTGTGATCCTTTTTTGTTAAAAAATTCAGTTTTTTACCTAAAAATTTAGTTATTCAATTTTTGACTATTAAATTATACACTATAAGTTAAAAATTCAACTCGTTGGTATAAATTTATGTATTTTGATAAAAATTTGTCTTTCGCGTTAGAAAAATTATCTTGTTTTTTGAAAAAAAAAATTTTTTCGTTAAGAATTCAAACAGTTTCTAAAAATTCTTTTTTTCCTTTTGATTAAATGGTCAAAAATTGAACTTTTTGCAAAAAAGTCATATTTCAATTGTGCTCTATAAAATTTATCTTTTTAGCTTTAAATATAACTTTTTTGGTTAAATTTTGACATTTTTTGTTGCTTGAAAATGCATCTTTTTTGGACAAAATTTTACTACTTTAATAAAGTTGGTTTTTTTTTGGTATAAAATTGGTTGAAAATTAATCTATTTAAATGAAATATTCATTTTTTACAGTAAAAAACTAAGTTTTCTTGGTTAAAAATGAAATTTTTTGCTGAAGATTTAACCGTCTTAAAAAAAATCGTCTTTTTGTCTTAAGAATTTAATTATTCAGTTAAAACTTTAACTATTTTATTAAAAATTTATCTAATTAGTAAAGATTAATGTTTTAGGTGGAAAATTAGTTTCTTTAAAAATCTTATAAATTTTAAGTGTTTATCATATAAAATGCAATATGGTATTTACATTAATATTATTTCAAAGATTACATCCTCCATATAACTCTCCTATTTTTGTTAAAAATGTACCTCCATTGTCTCTGTTTGGAGAAAATTTTAGGCTACGTTATTCTTTGGGTTACCGTGCGTGTGAAGGGGGCGGGAGTGTCGAAAATGGCCCAAAATTGGAAATCTAGTTTATGGACGATCCATAAGTTTATTGATTACCCAACTGTCAGGTAAATGCATTAGAGCAATTATAAATTCTCTCTATCTCTCTGTCATTTCTGAACAAGTGCAACATGTATGTTATTTTGTAAAAGCATTAATCATAGGTCCACCTATGGTGGCCTGATTCGGGAGCAAATATGTGCATTTGGAATTGCGCTCTCGGCGATAAATTGCTTAAAAAGGTTAATCGATAAGACCTTTACTGTTTATCTATCCAGTGGAGCTGATGCGAGTTCAGCAGCGATTTATTCAGTTTCAATTTCATTCGGAAATGTATCTCTCCGATATTTTCATAATTTTCGTCAACATACGTCTTCATTTGTTGGTGACATATCATATGAAAATTATTAAAAGTTACATAAGTTTGATGAATCGGGTCCGATATACTGTGCTTGTGACAAATACAAAATTAGGTCACGACAAATTAATTTCTCTGGGATTTGATAATCCTTTTTTTTCTAGTTGATTCTGTATGGGTCATTTTAAATTAATCTTCGGAATTCTACGTTCTAGGTAACTAGAAGCAGGTAAAAATTTAATTGTAAGATGTTGAATTTTTTGTTGGTACAATGGTCTATTCTCCATTTTCAATCCTTTACAAGGTCTTATATGTATATTTTGTTTCTTCTCTTATTGTTTCTTCTGGTAAGCGAACTGCATGATTAGCTAATGTTATTTATTATTGAACAGGTACAAACTCAATTAGAAGATGATGAATTATTTGTTGGTCTACTGCTTCATTTTCGATTTCCAATCATTTGGAAGAACCTATTAGTATAGTTGGTTTATTCCATTGTTGTATCTTCTTCCAAGCGTGCTGTATGATTAGCTGATGCTAACTGATATTAAACAGGTGCAAATTTATTCATGAAATATTTGACTTTTTCCTGTTTATATACTGGGCTATTCTTTATTTCTATTCCTTTGAAACAACCCATCTGTATAGCTAGTTTGTTCCATTGTTGTATCTTTTTTCAAGCATACTGTATGATTAGCTGATGCTAATTAATTTTCACCCGGAAAGAATTTACTTAGAAGATGTTGGATTATTTGTCAGCGTACTGGTTTATTCTGCATTTTCAATACCTTGAAAAAACCCATCCACATAGTTTGGTTCCTTTCATTGTTTTGTATTTTTTTAAGCGCGCTGTATGATAAGCTGATGTCTATTGATATTGAACGGGCAATTATTTAATTAGATGCTGGATTTTTTTTGCTATAATGTTCCGTTTTTCTTTTCCGATTCTTTGAAATATTTGATCTGTATAGTTGATTTGTTTTTTTGTTGTGCCTTCTTTTAAGCCTGCTTTATGATTAGCTTATGTTAATTATTGTTGACCAGGTAAGAAAATTAAAGGAAGATGCTGAATTTTTGTTGGCATGCTGGTCCATTTTTCGTATCCAATTCTTTAAGAGATCCTGTGTGTATAGTTAATTTGTTTTTTTGTAGTATCTTCTTTTAAGCGTGCGCTGTATGATTAGCTGATGTTAATCAAGGCTGACCAGGTAAGAATTTAATTAGAAAATGTTGAATTTTTTGTGGGTACACTGGTCCATTCTTCATTTCCAATACTCTAAAAGAACCAATCTGTATAGTTGGTTTGTTCTCTTGTCAAGTCTTCTTTCAAGCGTACTGTGCGATTAGCTGATTCTAACCGATATTGACCAGGTAAGAATTTATTCAAAAAATATGAGATTTTTGTATTAATCGTATACTAGGCTAATCTCTATTTTCAATCCATAAAAACCTTATTCCTATATTTGATTTTTTCCAAAGTGGTATCTTTTTTCAAGTGTACTGTATGATTAGCTAATGTTGATTTATGTTAAGCATGTAAGAATTTGATTTGAAGATTTTGGATTTTTTAACTGCAATACTGGTCTATTCTCCATTTCTAGTCTTTCGAAAGCTCTCATTAGTATAGCTGTTTTATTCCAATATTGTATCTCCTATTAAGCATCATGTATAATTAGCTTGTCCTGATTAATATTGACCAGGAAAAAATTTGATTAAAAGGTGTTAGATTTTTTGTTGCTATACTGTTACATTCTTTATTTCCATCTTTTGAATAATATAATCTGCACGGCTGGTTTGTTCTGTTATTGTACTTGATTTTAGGCGTGCTTTATGATCAGCTAATGTTAATTATTGTTGACCAGGTGCGAATTTCATAACAAGATGCTGGATTTTTTTTTTTTTTGTACACTGGCCCAGTCTCCATTTGTAATTATTTTAAAGAACCCATTTTTATAGATAGTTTTTTCCATTGTTGTATCTTTCTCCAACCGTACTGTATGATCAGCTGGTGTCAATTGATGTTGACCAAGTAAAAATTTATTTAGAAGATATTAAATTTTTTCGTTGTTTGTGTACTTGTCTATTCTCAATTTGCAATCCTTTAAAAGAACTTATCTGTATTGCTGGTTTGTCCTGTTATTGCAACTTCTCCCAAACTCATTGTGTAATTAGCTGATGTTAATTGATGCTTACCAGGTAAGAATTCAATAAGAAAATTTCAGATTTTTTGTTGTTAGTATAATGGTTAAATATACTTATCCAGTATACTAAAAACAAACATCTTTATTTTACAACGCCTAAAATAAAACAATAAATATTCAAACATAATATTGTAAAGGACTACATAGGACAAAATAAATCAATTTAATACAAAACACTTCAGATTTAAAGCCAAATATTTTGCATTTTTAAACTAAGAAGTCATCTCTTTCAGAAAACAGTTAATTTTCAAAGATCGTTTTTAACCAAGAAAGATAAGTTTGTAACCAACTAGTGGGATGTTTGACAAAAAGATATGAATATTAAACAAATAGTTACATCTACAAAAAAATGGTTGGACCTTCAATCAGAAGAGACAAACTTTGGACACAATAACTGGATTTTTAACCAAATAGTCGAATTTTGTTGCAAAAAAAAAATTTTTTTCAGTTGACAGTCAAATTTTTAACAAGAAATATTAATTTTCCACTAATAACTTTTCTATCTAAAAGGATTAACTTTTTATCTGGAGGGACAAAATATCTATCCAATAAGATAAATTTACAACAAAACTCAGAAAAAGTTGATAACTGTTTTTGAAGAAAAGTTTACGTTTTGACAAAATCATTGAATTTTCGACATACAAAGAGAAATTTTCAAAAAATTAGTGGAATTTCCAACAAGAAACAAAAGAAATTATCAACCATACAGACCATTTACAATAAGATAGTGAAACATCTTAGCAAAAGATAGTAATTTTTTACAAAATGGTGTAATTTTTACCCAAATCATCAAATGTTAAAAAAAAAGATAACCTTTAAGCTGATACAATTGCGCTTTTATAGCAAATAGTTGAATCTTCATGACAAAGATATAAAGTTCTCGAGAGACAGTTGAATTTTCAAACAAAAATACGAATTTCTACCCAAGAATCTTCTACACCAAAAGCTAAATCTTTCATCAAGAGAAACGAATTTTTTTTCAAAAAGAAGAATTATTAACAAGATAGTTGAATTTTCAAAAAAATGATTACTATCTTACTTATTTATGAGGTGAGTTAATTTACCGAACTAACGCTTGTTAATTGTTTTACTAAATATTCCTTAAAAAATGTAAATCTTTTATACAATCATTTAGCAGAAGCATATATAGTTTTATTTAAAATAAAAAAAATGATCAAAAATATTATCTTGCAAGGCAACATTTAATCCATTATTTTAAACAAACTAAATTATTACATAAACAAATTCAATAATATTATTATTTGGGCTTCGCAAAGGTGCTGGATTTATTAAGAATGAAGTTTTCTTAATTTTACTGTAGCCCAAGGGGCGTACGAGTATAAAAAAGCGTCGTTTAAAAAACGTTTAGTAAAGAGACAGGGCTAAATTCTTGAAATAGCAACAGCGGCGATATCTTTTAATAACACAGAGAGATTTTTATTTTATAGAGCTATCATGATAATTCATTTGCAAATAGATAAAAGAATACATGCAATTTAATTCCTATATTCGTTAATTTTAAGAACACGTGTAGCTAAAGTATCCAGAGGAAGATGAGAAAGGCAAGCAAAAGCCAAAAGGTAAAATGAGGATTCCTAGCTTGTGCAAATCAGGTGTGAAAGACGTGGGATGTAGAAAAACAGTAGGGTTGGTTTGATACGAATGGCTAAAAGTGGAGTGGAAACGGTGGAAAGATTTTCTTGCTAACCAGGTTGACTTAACTTGGTATAATGACATTGCGGTAATTCACTCGGTGCGAGTGAGGAAACACGAAGAAATAGAAATTGAGGGTGCGGCGAGAAATGTAAGGTAAATTAAATAAATGGAGTGGACCAGAGCAGAGGAGAAAGGGCTAAAAGGGAAACTTGGGATGGGGATTAGGGCAAATGCGGTAAACGCAGTTCGGGCAAGTATACGTGAAGCTAGGCTGCTGGAAGTGACTGGAACTAAGGGTTTTCTTTAACTCGATAAAACGCGATCCTGTTTTATCTGGTTACAGTAATCTACTTATCCCATTGTGAAGCGAGAGAAGAACGGAGTTGGTCTTGGTGCGCAAAATGAGATTATGCAGAGGTAACAGAAGAAAATAGTGGTTCGAAAATTAATTCAAAGAATCCGTCGCGACGCGTCGCGTCGGTGTCGTTATTATTCGGGGAGCGATATTCCGACCACTCGACACTGCCGCCACACTAGAAAGTTGCTTGATATTGGACTGGTTCCAATTGCGAATCGAACTGCTCGTGGTTGTTGAATGTGAGTTATGACGTTTATTTATTCTGCCAAGAGCGAGATCAATGGGCTTCGAATACTGGGCAACTATACTGTTTTAGTGGTGTGAGTGCGTTTCACAAACTCGACTTCCGCTCTGGATATCTACAAGTTCTTGCTATAAAATAGACAATTGATGTGATTTCATCTTGTGCACACTGCATAGAAAGAGTCTTTATGTTTACATTTGCAATCATGAGTGTGTTATAGAATCGTCTAACTTTTTTATCTGCAGTTCTTAACGGATAATCAATGACTATAGTAAGATGATTATTGTTCCAATTCCCGAAGAAAAGGGTGAAAAAGGTAACTGCAATGACTATAGAGCTATCAGCTTACTAAGTACTATAGGCAAAATAATTTGTAAAATG
>JAUELO010000100.1:4370605-4388697 GCA_032357855.1 Amphibolips quercusostensackenii
TTCCTATTCAATCAATGTTTTAAATTCAAGTTTCAGATTTACTGAGATTATCACAGAGAGACTTTCATTTGCGTTAATTTCAAATCTCCAGTATAATTGAAACGTATTTCGAAATTTAGATTAAATTATAAATGCTCATTAAGGAGTAATTACTGTAAACTGGGGCTAAGCGGCGCATGCGGGGTAAAGCTGTTCGCTCTCAGTTTTGCATTTCTTAATTTGCTAATTGCTTTACCTCAGAAGAAAATATTGAAGCTTGTAACTAAAAATTGTAAAATTTTAATTACTATTTTCAGGACGGGGGGGAGGGGGTGAGGGGTTGTGCTAAAAGTACATTTGGTGACAGGGGCAAGAAGGGTCAGTGTAAGTACGTTACAAACTTTGATCAAATTCAGTACGGTTCGTGATGATAAATTATGAAAATTTTTAATTTTTTTTCTCTGATTTTGGGAAACATACCCTTTCTTTCCTTTTTCTCACTTTTTTATTGAATTTGAAATTTATTATCAAAGCCCAATAAGAAAAATCAAGTAATTCTGGTTAAGAAGCCTACTATTATATTTTTGGTTCGAAATTCATTTGGTTTAATTAAAAATTGTAGCATTTGGTTGAAAATTTTATTATTTTCTCAAAAATATAAATATTTTTTCTGAAAACTTCATCTTTTTCAATTAGAAATTCAGCTTCTTGGTTAAAATTTGAACAAGTTTGTTAAAAAAATTCATTTTTTGTGATAAATTAATTTCCTTGTTTGGGAATTAAACTCTTTTATTTTAAGAAAATTCTTATTGTTCTGAATTAAAAAACCATCTGTTGGTTCAAACTCTTTTGTTATCAATTAATTGTTTTTCAGATTTGTCATCTTAGTTGACAAAATATATCTCTTTTGTTGAAAACGTCACTATTTTGTTGAAAAATTCTTTTATTTTTTTTTATAATTAATTTTTTAATCTAATAATGTAACTATTTCATTTTTAGTATAATACTGCTATTTTTTTATTAAAAATTAATTTGTTTTAGTTAAAAATTTATGCATTTTGAAATTTTTGAAATATTTGGATAAAAATGCACTCTTTGATTCTTAGTAATTTTGATTTGATAATAGATTCTACAAATGTGTAGAAAATAAATTATTTGGTTGAAAATCAATATTTTTTTTAATGAAACTATTTTTATGTGAATTTAACTTATTGCTATAAAATTAATTTTTTGTTAAGAAAAGTACATTTTTGGATTAAACAAACAAAACTTTTGTGAATATTTCGTTCTCTTGGCTTAAAGATTTAACGATTTTGTTGAAAATTAATGTATTTTGTTGAAAATTTGTGTTTTTTGATAAAACGTTAATATTCTTGCTGGAAAATTCACCACTTTAGTTGAAGATTTAACTGTTTGATTTAAAATTTATTTTTTTTAGTTACAAATTCAACTTCTTGTTTGAAAATTAAACTAATTTGATGAAAATAAATATTTTTTTAAATTCACCTTCTGGGTTGAAAATGTAACTCCTGGTTAAAAAATCAACTTTTAGGTTGAACTTTTTCGTTAAAACTTCATTCTCTTATTCACAATATTAGTTTAAAATTTATCCTTTTTTTTTAGATATAATTATTTAAAAACAATTTGTCTTCCTTGATCAAAACTTAATCTTCTTGGATAATAATTCATTCTTTTCGGATGAAAATGCAAATTTGTGGGTTTAAATTAACCTGGTTTGATTGATGATTTAACATATTGGCATAAAATTAAACCATTGGATTAAAAATTAACTTTTTTGTAAATAATTTATATTTAACTATTTCGTGAACAATTTAATTATTTTTAATAAGATTGAAATTTATAATAGGAAATCACCTTTTTTAGAAAGTCATATTTTTGGGTTGATAATTCAACCTTTTTGTAGATATTTCGTCCTTCCGGCGTCAAATTTTAACAAATTTGTTAAAAATTGATATATTTTGTTAAAAATTTATGTTTTTTGGTGGAAAATTTATCTTCTCGCTGGAAAATTTATATTTCTGGTTAAAAATTTAACATTTGGTTAAAAATCTATCTTTTTTTCAGTTGAAAATTAGCTGATTGGTTAACAATTGAAGAAGTTTGCTAAAAACTCGTATTTATATTAATATCACTACTTTGGTCTCAAAATTATATTTTTTGTTAAAAATCTTTTTATTTTGATGAAAAACAATTTCTTCGTCAGAAAATGCCACTATTTGTTTTTTGATTAGAAATTTACCCTTTAAACGTTAAAAATTTATATATTTCGTAGAAATTTCGTTTTTTTGGTTGAAAAGTTTCTTTTGTTTGTTTGAAAATATAGTTTTTAGATTTGAAAATTCAACCTTTTTGTAAATAATAATTTGCCCTTTTGCATTAAAAATCCAACCATGATTTTGAAACTTAATGAATTTTTTTTTTAAATTATTGTTTTTGGTGAAAACTAATGCTCTTGCTGGAAACATTTTATTTTGGCGGAAAATTTAACTATTAGGTAAAAAATTCATATTTTTTCAAAAGTCACTTCTTCGGTTCAGAATTAAGCTTTTTTATGAAAATTCGTTGCTGTTTTGGATAAAAACAAATTTTTTTACCTAAAAATTTTTGGTTAAAGTATTAATATTGTTGGTTAAAAATACATAGTTTTTGGTTAAAAATTTAAACGGCTTGCAATAATTACTCCCTTTCGGCTTTAAAATTCAATTTTTTTTTAAATTCTTGTATCTTGGTAGAAAATTAATCTTCTTGATAGAAAATTTATCTTTTTGTTTGAAAATTTAACATTTAGTTAAAAATGTATCTTTTTTAGGTAAAAATTTAAATACTTTATTCAAAGTTGAACGAGTTCGCTAAAAATTCATATTTTTCCAAAATTCACCCCCTTGGTCTTAAATGTAACGTTTTTGTTGAAAATTCCTTTTTTTAGATAAAAATATTTTTTCTATCTAAAAATTCCACTCTTTCATTTTTTGTTATAAGATTATAATAATTCATGTATTTTGTTACAAGTGAGTCTTTTTGGTTAAAAAATTCATCTGATTTATTGAAAATTATACATTATATATTATATATTTCGACTTAAAATCTTAAAATTAAAAAAAACACTTTATATTGAATTCAATATGGTATTTACATTATTTTATGGAAAAGAAATTATTTCTGGGTTAGTTATCCTTTTCGTTACTTGGGGGGGGGGGCGGTGAGACCCAGTTTACAGTTAATGAAACTAGAATGAAGAAAATTCTAGATCCATTATTTAAAATGTGTGAAAAATTTAATAAATGTTTTATCTTCTATTTTCGCTGTAGAAACAAATATTATTGCGCTCTAGATAAAAAAGTTGTCTATCTAAGAAATGAAATTTCAACCCTCAGGGTATCAAATTGTATAAGTTTTCACGAGATAATAAAGCTTCAAACTTTCTTTATCTTTTAGTCTCTTAAAAAACTACAAGCGGGTTATTGTCCAATTAAGGTCTATTCTTCAATCTTAGTATTTCAGTAACGATGGACGTATAAAGTTTCTGCTATAAAAAAATGCTGTACTTTAACTGCTGTTTGCCTCACTCGAATAAAATGCGTAATCACTTCAAGTAAAAGTGGAATAAAAATTTCAAAAAAGTCTGAAATTGCTCGTTTGTTAAGTTATAATTATGTAATTTTCGAAAAATTCTTCATTGATCAATCAAAATGTTTTTCAATTAAATATGTCTAATGAAATGCTCTAAGCAGTAGAAATTCGTTCTTTTGACCTTGACATTCTTCCATTTTGTTAAAAATTGATGTATTTTGTTGAAAATTATGGTTTTTTGTGGAAAATTAATCTTCTTAATGGAAAATTTATCCTTTTTGTTAAAAATTAACCTATTTGGTTGAAATCTTATTTTTTCGTTAAACATTTGTTGTTTAATTTTATTATAAAATATGTACATTTTTTATCTGAAAATTTCACTATTCTATTTTTGGGTGCGAAGTGATGATTTATAAGTTCAAAATGTGATAATCTCAAGCATTTTTGACTCCTTCAAACTCTACAGAAATTTTCGAAAATTTTTTCAAAATACGGATTTTACAAATTTGCAAAAGAAATATCTATCCAATTACTAAAAATATGACAAATTTCATATTAAATTATATAATGCAATTTAAAATAAGTTCGACATAAAATTTTTTTTTATGATAAGTTCAACTGTTAACGTTGTCAATTATTACATAATTGAGTAAGCAGCACGTGATTTTAAAACATGTTGTTTTGGAAATTTTTCACTTTAGTTTTGCATCTGAAGCGTACATTTTCAATTTTAAGAATTTTTAAAAGCAGTTTCAAAGATATAAGCAATTAAAAATAAAAATATTTTGAGTACAAAATGTTGGATGAAAAAAGTTTTAAGTTGATAAACTGTAAATATAAATTAGTTTATGATTTTTTAAACAAAACTTAAGGTCGAGAGTTAAAAATTTAATAATAATTAATTTACAAGACGATTCTGAATCTGTTTAAAATGAAAAAATGTACAGATTTTAAAGCTCAGAATTGAACTGTTATAATTCGAAAGCCCCAATAGTTAAACAAATTTAAACTTTTGATCAATTTAAAATATTCATAGCTAAAGTATTTGAAACTAAATTTTTTTAAATATAAAACCTTGAATCTTCAAAATTTCAGGGTGTTAAATTTAAACTTTGAACTTTACAATTCTAATAGTTGGATCTTCTAAAATTTGTTAATTGGTATTGCTAATGATAAATTTTTTTATGTATAAATAACAAGGGAACAACTATGAATTTTGAAAGGCCTAACATAAGCATAATTTAACGTCTAGTTTAAAAAGTGTGCAGTTAAAAGAAATTTTTTATGTTGTAACTTGCAATTGCTAAAAATTTATAATTAAAAATATTGCAGTTTATTGAAATTAAATTTCAAATTGTTAAATTGAAAATTCTAAAAGCAGATAAAAAGTTCCGACCTTAAGAGTTTTCATTTTTTAAATTCAACGACTGTGAAAAATCTTAGCGAACCGAGTAGTGACTTGAATTTTAAAAGAGTAGAAAAATTTTCAAAAATGTCAAATAATTTCGTAAGATTTAAAGAATTTTACAGTATTTAAAGAATTTGAAAAATTCAGGGAAAAAATTGAAATTTTGTTTTGTGGATTTTGCAGGATTTTAGAGGACTTTAAAGATTTCAGCATTTTTAAAGACATTTGGCAAGATATTATAAACTGCATGTTTTTTTACCGGATTTTAATCGATTTTTGTGAGATTTCTAGGTGTTTCACAAGATTTAATAAATTTTAAAATTTTAAGGATTTCAAAGGATTTTAAAGTGATAATGGCATTTTGTGATTCCTAGAAATTAATCGAAGTTAAAAAATTTGTTGTGTTTTTCAAATAATTTAGCATGATTTTGGAAAATTAAAAATTTTTTAAAAATGTTTTCAGGATATTGGTGATGTTGAAAAAATTTCAAGAAATTCCCACGGATTTCTAGAGAAACGAAAGAGATAAATTAAATGAAATCCAAAAAAACTTTTAGGGATTTCTACGAATTTCAAAATTTTTTGAGATTTCAAAGGATTTTTCCAGATTTGAGGGATTGTTAGGATTCCAATAAAAATTATAAGATTTCAAGGAATTTTAATGATTTAACGAGATTTAAAAAGGTTAACAAGTTTTCTATGAATTTTTTTAGAATCGCAAAGTTTTTATAAGGATTTCACAAAATATGATTTTATCATTTTAACGGTATTTTATAGTAATGGTGGTATTTTTAAATTTTGAGGAACTTAACGAGATTACAAAATTTGTACAATTTTTCAAGAATTTTGTATAATCTTGTCTCAGTCATAATGTATTTTGTTTAAAAATATCAATTATGCATGAAAAACAACAACGTAACTTAACTTTGTTGAAAAGTGTAAATATTTTTTAAAATTAATTAACATTGAAATAAAATTACTCGTATTTTTTATGAAAACCGTAAAAATAACATATAACCGAAACCTGTTCGTAATTGTAAATCTTCTTTAGCATCTGATGGTTTTTAGCTGGGAAACTTTTGAAAACTAAGAAAATACAGGCATCAAACTATTAAATTTTCAATAAAAAAATATTTTTTAAATCAGCGGAAAATAAGAAACTGGACTTGAAGGTGCCTCCTTTTTCTTTCCTATTTTTAAAATACCTATAAAAAAAATATTAGCAGAGTTATAGCATTTTTCAAATCCCCAAAAAAAAAGAAGAAAATGAACATTTTGAGGCAAATAACGCACGATATAAAAAAAAGTCAAGAAAAGAAAAACCTTACATTCGGAAAGCCCTGAAAGATTATTAGGACAACTTTTCAAATTTCTGTGAAAAATCGAAAATTCAAATTCTGATCGTTATAAAAACAATAAAAAATCAAAAATTGTATTTCACGGTCAAACTATGCCCGAATCGAAAAAAGATTATTTTACGAAAATTGTGCACCAAATAAAAGATCTTAAAATTGTTTATAATTTATTTTTTGACAGAATGCGCAGTTTTTGTTTCATCGGCAAAAAATAACATAAAATTTTTTTTAATCACATTCTTGGACAAACAACACAAGCTACAAAAAAAAATAATAAACAAAAGTTGTTCACTGGAAAAAGAGCTTTGAATTTTTTACTAGTAATTTTTGTATGGAAGGCGTAGTTTTGGTTCTGATTGCAACAAATAAAATTTTAAATTTAAGAATTTAATTTTTGGACAAACGACACAAGCTATAAAGAAAATAAACAAACAAAATTTGCTTCCCTGAAAAAGAGATATAAATTTGTTATGAATAATTTTTTTAAAAGACGAATAATTTTACTTTTAATCGTAAAAAATAACATGAAAAATAAAAAAAATGAATTTTTTGAGAAGCAGCACAAGGTACGAAACAAAATTAATATACAAATGTTGTTCACCGAAAAAGGATCTATAAATTTATCATGTATCATTTTTATATAGGACAAGTATGTATTTTTTTAAATAGAAAATAGGATTGAAAATAAGAAAATTTTTTTGGAAAAACGACGAAAATTGGATATAAAAAAAGAGTTCACATTTTTATTGACTCGGAATTTAATGTTGTTAAACAAAACCCAATACATTTAGAAATTTCAAGTCTTTTCTAAACTTTGTGATTGTATATTGGATTTAAAAAAAACACTAATTTTTATTAAGAAGCTTTATCATAATATATGCAAAATATCTAAAATAATGTACAAGATATAAGTAGATAAGGTTTTCTAAAATATTTCTTATTAAAGGTGCTCTAGATGTACCGTTATTTTCAAAATTACATTATCCTTAACGTCAATTTAAAAATTGACTGAAAAAGGCTAATTGGCTTCAGAAACAAATTTTACCAGAAAAACAAAAGCATAAATAATGAAAAATACTTAAAGTAGTAATTGTTCATTTAAATATAGTTATTTTCATATTTGTTTTGATTTTTCCATCTCAGATTAAAGTCGTCATTTAAATTAAATTTCAATTTACAAAAGATCATTCTATTCCTTAAAAGGTTCTTTACAATTCTATTTATCATTTTTTTGTTGTTAAATACTACTCATAAAATTGTTGAGAGCAAAAAATAACTTACTAAGAAAAATTAGACACAATTTCTAAAATTTTTAATTTGCAAAATAAACTTGAAATGTGCAAGTTATTACACGTAGATGAATAATGATGACCATAACTACACGGAAGAAGAATTATTATTGAAACAGGAAAATATCGTTGCGGATACAGGCAATGCAACATTTTCTTAATTTTTAATTAAATGGTTCATTTTTTGTCTAAAAAAATGTACAAGATTAGAGAAACTTTGTTTTCTTTATTTAGGAACATTTTCTGAAGACAAAACAAATTTTTTTGGATTATTAAAATATTGTACCGTCTGTATTCGTACCGACACTTTCCTTGCTTTGATGCTTGACTTTCTCTTTATAGTAGATCTTGGCAACAGTTTTTATCTGATGCTGGATAAAAACGTTGCAAATAATTGAAAATTACATTTATGTCATGTTTTCAACAACAAAAGTTTTGAGATTTTCGAGACCAATCGTTCACTAAATTTCTTTGTAGATACATATGATTGCATGACACTATCTTTAAAAATGTGTGCTACTACTGACAATATTCTGTATTTATCAAATGAGTCTAAGGCCTGAATCTATCAAGTCTATATCATAACCTGGTGACATCAACTAAAATTTTTATGGCGTTTTAAAAAATTCTCTGAAATCTGAATAAATTCTTTGCTGTCAGGTTATAGAATGTTATCGATGATTTCATAAAAAGCCCCTACTTTTATGAATTCTCGATTCATCTCGCAGGATCACGTATGGCAGTAAGGGATAATAAAAGTTATTGAACTTTGGCTGTCCCTTTTCCAAATTTCCCCACGTTCCCCTAACTTCTCGCGGTATTAAAAGTTTTGTCGAAACTGCGAGTTTGACTCGTCTCAAGAAAAAAGTCTGACTCGGACGGAAACGTGGACTTTTATTGCTACCATTGCCAACAAAGGGTGCCTCGACCTTGCGTACCTACTTAAACTTTAACTGTGTCGTGTGACTGACGACCATTTTGTAAACTGTTTCCCATCTTATTTTCATGACAAAACGAACTTCAACTACCAATGAAAAATTTCATCTTACAAACAAGAACATAAATTTTTATCCCATTTTAAAGTAATGTATAGCTGCTTTTTGTATTAATGTAATTTTACATATAGTGGTACACTTTTGGGACGCGTTAAAATTATAAACTGATGGGCCGGATTCTGCAAGGGCCTATACATTTTTTTCGCTGGGCGGCGTTGGCCCTCTGGATGTTTTTCAAAAATGTTTTGAATTTTTATTTTGAAAGCATATATTCTTATGGTAACTTAATCGCGCATACGTAAGTTTTTTAGAAGACCAAAGTTTTTTAAAAATAAAATTTGTCGGAAATCAGTCAATTCTTAGAAGTGTTTGATGAAATCTGCAAGAATTAGTCGCTTTGCTGCTCTACGGCTACAAGGATAAAAAGTATGTATATACATTTGTGTAAACAAAATTTATACACTTTTACCTACAAGATTCCATAAATCATGCATTTATACCTTCAAACTTGTGGGGACTCTAGAAAAATTTCCAAAGAAAAAACTTTCAGCGGTAAAGTTGTTTTGAAAGGTATAAATATGTTTTCTATTTTTATAATTATTAAAAATGAATTATTATTAACAAATGAGAAACGTTTTATTTCGGCCACGCGATCCTTTTCAATCCAATCGGTCAACTGTTCAATTTTTAATGGGTCTTAATGCTTTTTTTGTTTGGTTTTGAATTACCGTGAGGCTTTTACCCAATAGCCTACCATTTTTTTTCTACTACCTAATAGCAACATTTTTAAAACAATGGTACAATTAACAAGTGAAAAGAAAAAAATTTGTTTGTTCCAAAAGATTTTTAAATTCAATATAAAAGGTTTGAAATCAGTACAATAACTATACAGAGATAATTTGTAATATGCTGATGTAAGAAAAAGAATGGTTTCTGTTATAAAAAAACTAATAAGCTAGAGTAATTCTTTTATAATTATTATTGAATAATCTTTAAATTAATTATTGTTGCATAAATATTTAAAATAAATAATTGAACACTCATAAATTATTAAAAACAGCTGCTCTTTTTTAATTACTGATAAATTTTTGTAAACTAGGCTTGGTCGAATGAAATAAATTTAAAACTAGATTTTATGAAGCTTTTGTATAGCAGAAAATGGTTTTTTGTCGAAAGGATTATTAAATTACTTTTTAAGTACATTTTTAAAATTTTTATTTTTCCTAATAGTTTTTGAGCCTTTACAATATACAAATAAAAAAATACATAGAGTAGGGTATTTAAAAAAACATCAAATTTAACAAAACTGCGGTACACCTTGATATTTTTGTTCCGAATCATTAAAAAATATTTTTGCTTTTAATAAATAAAGATAAGTGATTTTTAAAAAAGTTTTTAGGCTTTTCTTGGGTTTATCCATGATTTGAAATAATTAAAGAAATACGCAAAATTCATTTTAAAAATCTGTTACGCCTTAATATTAATATCATTATTGTTTCTATACGTTTACCATGACATGAATTCGATAAACAGACTAATGTTTTAAAAAAAATGTGTTTGTCTCAGTTTTAAAGTCTATTCATAATATATGATTGATTTTTGTTGAATTTACAATTACAAATTCATTACGTGATTAAGTTATTGTTCTGAAACATGTATACTTTTCAAATAATTCTTGAAAAAAATAAATTTTTTCAATCTTTCTTTTATAGTACATAATTTTTCAAAACTTAACTTTTTTAAATTAACAATATTGTGATCACTCTTAAAATTATCTTCTAATTTCGTATTTAAACAAGATATTGTGAATTAATATTATTATGATATTAAATAATCAGTGACCGTATGCCATGACTAAAATGGAACGAAATGAAATTTGTTTTCGCTTTTTATTTATTTAACAGATTTACTAGTAACATACTATCTTACAATATACTTGAGTATATTTTACAAATTTTTCATTTAGGTTGTTGTCTTGCTACCAAGGTTCTAAGAAAAAAAGTTTTCAATAAATTTAAGAATTAAAATAAAATTATCAGTCATGCCTTATGAAAAACATCATAATTTTTTATGAAAAAAGTTTTTAATTTATAAAAAATAATTACTTTAGCAATAGTTCTTGCAACTGGATATTTTCTCGTCTTCCGGGAAAAGAATTCCTTATGATTTTGCATTTTTCAATGTAAAAGAAAAATAAGTAATTATTTACAACTATTAATTATATTAACCATATCAATCCTACACGAATATACTTCCAAACTTAAAAACAGTGGATTTATAGAAAATGATTTCGGAAAAAAGTAAGCTATCAATTATTAAAGTTGTACTTTTTTTCAAAAATTGTAAGAAGCGATTGTATGAAAAAATTAAATTGCAAAAAACATTGTTAAAATAAGCTTTCTTAGTGCTTTTAAAATTATTTATTTGAAATAATCGTAAAATTTATGGCGAAAAATTATAAAAAAAATAACTTTTTCAGAAATTTAAGTTTTGTCAAAACTGCTGTTATTTCCTTTTGTACGTCATAAGAAAAAAAAAACTAAAATAAAAAACTAAAAATTAAAAATAGTTTATAAATATTTCTTCCATATTTATATCTTTCAAAGATTTTACATCTGTGTTTAAACTAGTTATACATAATCCGAAAGATACTTTCTGTACAGAAACATTGAGCTCGGCAACTGTTGAGCTGTAGATACTTCAATAGTTCATAGTTCATAGCAACATTTATTTTTTGTAAATTATTTTTTAAAATAAATTTTGTACACCAATTTCACGGCTGATTTTTATTAGTATTACTGTTTGTAATTTAATTTAAGTGTACTGAAGATTCTCCCTTTTGCATATAATGTCCAACAGGTGTCGGTTGTTTGCGCTCAACCAGTGAAGGAGATAATTCGTAGCCCTAATCAGTTGATCCCCTAGTAGAAATTCCCGAAAAGAAATGACCGTTTCTTTCAGAAATTTTGACTAATTTTTGCCTAGAAATTTATATTAGTGCAAATTCAAATCCATTATAAATAAAATTAACAGCATTTTTGCTTAGGATTTCTTATTGATTTATTATATTGATAATTTATGCATTGTGCTAATTTTGATAATTTATTGTTTTTAAGGTCAATTGGTTTATTTAAAAAGTTATCTTTTCGGTTAAAAATTAAAAATTATTTCAGAAATTCTTTTTTTTGGGTGATAATTAATTTTATTCACTTAAAATGTGACTAATCCATTTTTTGTTTAAAAGTGATATTTTAAATTAAAAATGAATCTTTTCTGGCTGCAATTTAATGCATTTTTTTGAAAAATTGTTTTTTATAACAAATTAATCTTCTTCGTTAAAAAATTCATTCTTTCTGTTTGAAAGTGCAATTATTTGGGTAAAAATTAATTTATTTTGGTTTAGGATTTAACTAACCTTTTTTTGTAGTCAAATTCAGCTGTTTTGTATAAAAGTAATTTTTTTAACTTCAAAATCAAACATTTTGGTAAAATATTAAACTATCTGTTTGATTTCTTATTTTTTGTTAAAAATTAAACTAACTTGTGCTAAAATTAAGCTATTCGGTTAAGAATTGAAATATTTAATACAAAATTCAATTACTCTGTTCGGGATTTTTTTCTTGTTTCTTAAAAATTTATTTTTTCATCTGAAATTGTATATCTTCCGCTTTCGGTCAAAAATTAAACCTTTATAAGATGAAAAATTAAATATTTGATTAGGAATTTATAATTTTGGTTGAGGATTTAACTATTTTGTTAAAAATTTGTCTTTCCATGTTGAATATATCTTGTAAATTTTAATTAATAATTAGTTTTTCCAACTGAATATCCAGCGTTTTCATTTTTGATTCTAAATTGAACTTCTTAGCTGGAAATTCAACTATTTAGTTAAGAATTCATCTTTCTTAATTTGAATTCACTTCTCTATTGTAAATTTTCCTTTTTCGGTTAAAGAGGTAACTGTTACATTCCACTTTTTAGTTTGAAAACTTAATTGTTTTGTTGAAAATTTGGCTTTTTAAGCAAAAAATTAACATTTTTTGTTTAAAATTAATCTAATTGGATGAGGATTTAACTATTTAATTCACAATTCGTCACAATTCGTTCCATTTTTCATAAACAAATTGTCTTTTCCAGTTGAAAATTCAACTATTTGGTAGAAAGTTGATGTATTTTGTTTATAATTTGTCTTTGGTGAAAAATTAATCTGCCTGGACAAAAATTTATCTTCTGATCTTTTGAAAATTCTTTCATTCGTATTGAAAATCATCTTTTATAGTAGAAAAGTTATTTATATTTGTTGGAAATTAATCTGTCTTAGCTAAAAACAAGCTTTTTTTGTCGAAAATTGAACTTTTAGGGTTAAATACTTAACTTTCTTTTGAAAAATGTAGCTTCATGGCTTGACAAGTCAAATATTTAGCAAAAAAAGCAACTGCTTAAATTTGCTGCGTCGATAACATTAATCTTTAACCCGAATCCGCCTAAATATTTGTTCTTTTTTAGATATCGTTGTAAAACATTGAGGGTTTGTTACCTCACTTGTAAACTGCCTTTAAAAAAATTCTGGGTATAGTGCGGCTTTTACTTTCTGAGATGAAGAGCGTACCATTTATGGCAAGATGGGCGGTTTCGGGTTAACGGCAGCAAACGCAATTTTTTTTTACATGTGAAGCCTACCATATATGGTACTGTGGGCGGATTCGGGTTAAGGATTTGAATGTTATTTTTTTCTTAGAAAAGTGTTACGTATTACGAAACTTTCGTGTCCCCTCCTCCTCCTATGTGACACTTTTTGGAGTTAGAACAGACCCCCTTCCCCAACATGAACCAGAAGTAGCTTCACTGCTTGTAATTTTTAAAGTAGAATTATTATTTCATATACATAAATCGACGTGCTAAATAACAAGGTTTCATCTTGGATGAACCAAATAAAAATGACCTTAATTGTGGAGACAAAATAAAAATGTGCTAACTCGGGCGGGGGACACTCGCAGCTTTAAAATCCCATATAAATTGTATTGCTAACATTAACACTCTTTACCGTGTAGCGCTTTTTTATTTGGTCTCCAAGAGCTAGCACCTTTTTATTTGGTCCTTACGAGTTAGCACCTTCTTATGCAGGTTCACGTAAAGGATCCTGAACAAGATCCTGCACATAAACCCTCACCTTAATTCACTATTTGAAGGAACCTGTCCACGTTCATTCAGAGTTTAGCTTGTATACAGGCACCTTTGCAGGATCATGTACAGTTTTCTTCCACAAATTTCTGCCCAGGAACCGTCGAGATTACCTGTACAGGTTTATGTACAGGTTTATGTACAGGACCGTGTACAGGTTCATGTACAGGTTTCTGTACAAGTTCGTGTACAGAAGCATGTGCAGGATCCTCTGAGGTACCTGTACATGAATTTTTAGCTGAAAATTGTCATTGGGATACGTCAGAATGATTATTTATTTAAAACATACCTTTTCAACGACTCTTACAGAGCATGCATGGAACCTTGCAAGAGCTCGAAGAGCTAATAAACAATGCTCAATGTCAAGTCCAGCCTGACGATCTGCCATCCGGTATCCCATTGGTGCCAAATCTTCAAAAACTAAGACAGTTGGGTCGCCTTTCTGCATATAAAAACCCCTAGCATTAAATGGCTTTACAAATCCTTGAACTTCATTCATCTTTGGCAATGTGTCAGTCATCATCGACATTTCTGTTCTAAAAAGACCCGCCTTCTCCACCTACATTTTTAAATTTGTATTTACTTAAACTATCGAAAACTGTAATTTATTCCACAAAAAATATCTGCGATGCAAAAGGTCTGGCAATTAGAACCATATTTTATATGGATTTGTCAAATCGAAGTTGGTTAAGTAAATTGGAAAAAAAAATGTTGAAAATGAAGTAAATATCGCAGATGTTTTTGGTGGGATTTCATGTTTTTTGTATTTAAAAAAAAGGTAAGTACATTTAATGAATATTATTTAAATTAATAATTTGTTAAATATAACAAATTAAATAATTGTTTAAAATTTTATCTAACTTAAAATTTAGCTATTACCTTCTTAGTCAAAAATCTAACTATTTTGTTAAAAATTGTTTCTTTTTTTTAAATTAAAAATCCTTTTCTTCCTAACTAAAGATTTAAGAATTATTTTTTTGGTTAAAATTGATATTTATAATTAATAATATTTTTTTTAGTTAAAAATTGTGCTATGCAGTTATAAATTAATGTATTTTGTTTCAAATTCTTCGTTTTAACAGAAAATTGATCAGTTTTGGATGTTGATTCTATTATTTAGTAGAAAATCCAAGAATATTTTTAAGACGCCCTTCTTTTTTGGTACATATTAAACTGCTTTGTTGAAAAGCAGCCTTTCTGCAGAAGAAACTTAAATATTTTAATAAAAAATTCATTTTTTAAAATTTAAAATGCAACAGATCAATTGAAACTCAATCTGTTTCGGTTAACGATTCAACTATTTTGAAAAAAATTCTTTTTTTTTTGGTAAATTCAACAGTTTTTATTCGTAGTTACAAGCTGTTTAGTTGAAATAGCAACTATTGAATTTTTCGTGGAGAATTCATCTTTTTTTTTAATTCAACTACTTGTTAGAAAAATTAAACTACTTTTTAAAAAAATTTTTTTTTTGTTTGAAAATTAATTATTTTTGTTAAAATCAATCTTTCTGATTGAAAGTGTATCTATTTAGTTTACAATTAATTTCTTAAATGAAACTACAACTATTTCACTTGAAAATTCATCAACTAATTAAAAATTTCATTTTAGTTGATGATTCATCACTTTATTAAGAATTCCATTGCTTTAGTTGACAACGTAAATATTTTGTTGAAAATTCGCTTTTTAGTTGAAATTTCATTTTTTTGAATTGAAAATTCATTTTCCGAACTAGAAATTAATTTATTCCATTTCCAGTCAAATATTCAACTATTTTGTTAAATATTAGTTTCTTTCAATTCATTTTTTTTTTTTTTAATTATAATTTTTCCTGTAGAAAATCAACTTTTTTGGTTAAAATATTATCTTTACGGCTAACAATTAACTACTGGAATGAAAATTAAACCATATAGTTGAAACTTTATTTTTTCACTTTAACATTTATCATTATAGTTGAAAATTCGTATCTTTGTTTAAGAATTTAACTATTTCAATAAAAATTAGTTTTCAAGCTAGAAAGCGAATTGCTATAAAAATTACTTTTATTATTATTGATATTTGTATTCAAAATCTGACCTCTATGGTTAAAAATTTAACTACTTCTTTTAAAATCTTTTTTCTAACTGAAAATTTTTCTACAAGAATTTTGGTAGGAAATTAGTCATTCTTAGAAAAATTTATTCTGTTTTGATTAGGTATTCAATTATTTTGTTAGAAATTCGTCTTTTTTGGGTAAATATAACTTTACTGTTAGATTCAACTTTATTTTCAAGATTTTATGTATATATTATATATATTTATTATATTTATATTATATATTATTATTTATTACTTATTATTATATTATATCTTATTACATTATAATATTTTTATTCAATTATTATTTTTATTTTATTTTTATTTATATTATTATTATATTATACATACATATATATATATATATATATATATATATATATATCATATTATACTATATATTTTTATTCATTATTTATTATATATATATATTCGTTTGAAAAGTTGATTTTTGTGTTTGGTGAAAACTTTTTTTTTTTGTTTAAAATAATTGTTTAAAATGAAAATCTATAAACATTTTTGTTTGAGAAATTATATTTACTAGTTAAGAAATTATGTACGTGCAGATAATTATTATTTTTGTTTTAACATTCATCTTTCTAGGTTCAATATTCAACTATTTTGTTGACAATTTAATTATTTTGTTAGAATATCAACTATTTTGTTAAAAATTTATCGTTTGAAAATTTTTCTTTTTGCATCGAAAATTTATCTTTTTTGGTTCAAAATTTTCTTATCTTTATTGAGAACGAACTTTTTGTCAAAAATTCAACTTTCCGTTTTTAAAATTTAACATTTTTTTCAAATTTGCTTTAAACATTCAACTATTTGTTTAAAGATGCAACTGATTTTTCCTTAAAGTTTAATCCTTTTTTTTTTAAATTTCAACTATTTGGCTGGAAATTTATCATTAAAATCATATAATTTAAATGATTGGTTAAAAATCAAATCATTATGTTAGAGATTTAATTATTTTGCTAAAAATTTAATTATTTTTTTACAAATTCAACTATTTTGTTTAACTTGTCTCTGTAGTTTGAAATTAAACTTTTTTAGTAAATTCTTTCATATAAATTGAAAAGGCATCTTTTATGATAGAAAAGTAATTTTTTGGTTGAAAATTTATGTTCCTTAGCTGAAATTATTATTTTTTTGCTTAAAAACTTAGCTATTTTGTTGAAAATAGAATATATTTCGACTTAAAATCTGAAGCGCTTCATATTGAATTAATTGTGGTACCTATCGACTAATATTATTTTTAAAAATCACAGCAAAAACTAGGGTTTGGGGGAGTTTTCGACTTTAGTAAAAGTAAGAATTCTTTAGACGTTTTCAAATGCACATATGCGGAAAAGCGCCGGCCTATTTGAAATCAATAACTACTATGAATAGTCATACAAATAAATATTAACAATGTTTGTTATTCTTTTTTGAAACAAATTAAGTTGAACGATAGGAATACCTAACTTCTTCAAAAAAGTTTAATAATATCGTAATATTGCAAGTGTATATTATATGATTTTAAATATTCCCGAGCTTTTTGGTACATGCGCAGTTGAAAACGTCAGATTCCTAACGTAACCTTAAAGTAAAATATGCATCATTAACTTGTGAAATTTTCGAAGTGAGTCCAGGCAGAAACGAAAAGGTTTTACTAGAACTTTTTGCATCCACACCTTGCGTTTCTCGAAAAAAACATTGATTATTTTGGGTTCCTTTTCAGCAAGAGAGGTTTCTTTATCTTGCAGCTGATTTGGAACCAAAAATCGGTGCTTATTGATACCCTAGTTTTTTCTGTGATTGGTTTCCCTACTTCGAGAGCATTTTCAGCTGTTTATCAAAATAACTATATCTTATTATTGCAGCTCACCAAGTCTCTGGATTTTTCTTCATCTGGAGCAATTTTAACAACAATAGACCTCTTCTCCGTGATTTTTCTGTTACCTTTCTTTCGAGAAATTTCAACAGTAGCTCGAATCATGTTACTCGGATAGTTATCGCCTTTATTCGTCGCAGGTTTCGTGAATATATTGATCACTTCAATCGAGTCATCCCCTTCCCCGTTTCTCAGAGCCCTCTGCACGAAACCTTGGCCCAGCCATGGCGGTGTCCCTTGGGCCATTTCTGAAATTGGAATAAAAGTCGAGGAATTTCTTCGACAAATCATTGTTCCCTCTTTCAAATCGTAAAACCCCACACAAGTCTTCACGGAAACTTATTG
>JAUELO010000100.1:4457540-4479214 GCA_032357855.1 Amphibolips quercusostensackenii
TTTTAATGAATTTCAGAGTCTTAGAAGAAATCGTATCATGGAAAAGTTTAGCAACAAAAAGTTGTAAGTTTGTTGTTGAATAACAAATTTCCGTTAAGTCAAAATTGATATTTCACAATTAAATCTTATACCTGGAAGCCTTACGGTCAATTCTAAAAAAGAAAAATCAAAATCCGCTAAGAATTGCACTGTCAGTCGATTTTTGTCCAAAAAATGTGCTTTTTCTCCCACTGTGAGGCGGTCCGATAAATTAACCTGCAAGATTCCTAGATCTTACTTCCCAAGATTTCTTTTTGTGGGGCTATCTGAAAGACAAGTTGTACAAAGAAAAACCAACAGCACGTGAGAATATGATGGACCGAATTACAAGTGCATGTGCTGAAATTCAAGAAGATACACTTCTCCGTTGTGTAAATTTATTAAAATTACGGATTATTAAATGCATTTAAGCCGAAGGTTATTATTTTGAGCACTTATTTTAATTAGAAGATGATTCCTTGAGTACCACGCATCGTGAGAGGCGAGGGGACTTACGTTAATCGAGCACCCCGAAGGGAACAGAAAACTGCTACGTCCACCTCGTTATTCCTGGGTTACGCTAAAAGTAGTAGTTTGTTTTAAGACTAATGTCGAGTATTGCAGAATCGTAAGCGTCCATTTTCAGTAACAGTAAAATGGAAAAAAACTGAATTTCATCGATTACAGCGCTATCTATCGCGAAACGAAAAAAATGTTTTAGACAAATCATACGCATTTTTATCCTAAGAATTCGAATATGCAATAAAAAATAGGGGTTCCCATTTAAGATTTTGAACTTTTTTCCACGCCCACTCCCAGGGGGCTGCTTAGGGGAACCGATTTTAACATAAGTGTATGTGCTCCTAAGGGTGATTGAATTTTGATTCAAAACATTTTTTCATAGAATGACTATTTTTCGAGATATTTGAAAGTTTTAGATTGAAATAGTCAACCTGTATATATTTATAACTTCACGCATGACAATTTACACAAATATTGTTTTTGACTCATACTACGGAAAGTATGTCTTATAGAATGTTAATCTGAACATATCATAAATTTTAAATCTCTTCAATGTTTTAAATAGGTTAAACGTAGTCCTCATTATTTTAGAAAAATCTGTAATGAAGAACGTCGAAGAATGATCAAAACGTGGAAATACTCGACTGTGAGACCTCACAGATGAATTATTATTCAATAAATGCATTGGCCAGTAATCAACAGTATTTAATTAGTTTAAAATACATCATTTCTCAGTGTCTACCTTGTTTAACACTAAAACATCATGAAAAAAGAATTTTTTCACTATATAGATAAATGTGTGACACTATTCACACTATTTTTGATTTTGTAAGATAATACGAGGCCTAAATTCAATGCATGATTAGAAATTTTGGAAAATTTGAAAGATAATGTCTGTTTCCTTAAAACCTCCTTCAAAAATTTTCAATAGTTATTCAATTCAATTGCTGAGGCAAATGATATTTAGTTTAATGCCCGAAACAGTATCCTTAATCCTGGATATCGTCGTTCTGTAACAACAACTGAAATAATGGAGACAACTAGCGGGCATGAGAATACTAGAACTTGCAATTGTGGTAAACTTCACTGCAGTTGGAATGAACTTCATTGCAAGTTGTGCTAATCGCTAATATTGTACATTGATTGTCTCTGCATTAAACACGAAACAGTGCCCGTTGCTCCCTTGTTCCCGTCTAATTACATTTAGCAACCATATTTCCTGTGCATTATTGTTATGGTTTCCAAACTTATTTGCTTGAAAATTAATTATTAGTTTTTTCCGCTTCTGCTTCAGAAATAGCGTATATTGATGATAGCCGGGAGGCGCTCTTTAGTTCAATCTCGTTTTTTTTTTTTGATGAAATTTTGAACAATGTACGCAATATTACTGTTTCCTAAAAAATTATAAATTAGCACGAATTTTAACAAACTAGTTAAATTCATGATATTTTTTATGTAACTAAGTATTTCAATTTTAAATAGAAAAACATTAAGCAACCATAGTTTCTATGTATTATTGCTCTGGTTACCAAGGAAAATGCCGTAAGCCAGGGCAAACCGTGAAACGCTTTCGAATCCGGCTTACACATGATTTTTATAATTTATAATTTCATTTCTCTTTCATTTCTCAGTTTCTCTTTGTTATTGTTATGATTTCCAAACTTATTTATTCTAAAAACAATTTTTTGCTTTTTTCGCTTCCACTTCACAAATACCTTGAGCCGGGGCTAAACGAGATACGATGGGGAAACTGACCTATACATAACTTTCATATTTTATAATTTTAGTTCTTTTTTTCTAAATAGAAATGAAAAAGATTTTTTCATTGTTTTCTCTGAAATAAGTGCCAACTTTTCTTGCAGATGCTCTTCGATTCACTTTGATTTTCAAATGAAAAGAAGAATTAATAATATAAAGTTTATTAGGTCATATTTTTTATAACAACGGATTTTAAATTGGAATAAAGAATAGTCAAATCCAAACAAAAGAAACAAATTTTTAACAAGACATTTGATTCCTTAATCTAACAAAATAATTTTGAACCATGCTAAATTTCAAACCAAGAAAATTTCTTCAGTCAATAAAGAATGAGAATTGTATCCAAGATGCTGAATTCCACAAAATAAAAATACAAATTTTTTACCAAAAAGGTCAACTTTTAACACGCAAATATTAATGTTTGATATAAAAATTAATTTTCAAGCAAATACTTTAACTTGCAACTAAATTGTTGAATTTTTGAGGCGAATCAAAAATTTTTCATAAATAGTTCAATTTTGAACCACTCAGTGAAATTTTTTTTTTAAGGAAATGTTATTCTCTACTACAAAAAAAGTCAACTAAAACTACCAAAAAAGATGAATTTTTAACGAAATCTATCAATTTTGAACTAAACAGTTTAATTTTCAACCGAGAAGATTAACTTTCTACCAAAAAATAGTTAAACTTTTAAAACAAAAATAAAAATTTTTTACAAACCAGTTCAATTGTTAGCCCAAAAATATAAATTTTCAACAGAAAGGCAACTTTAAACTAGGCAGTTAAATTCGCAACCAAATAGTTGAATTTCTAGTCGAAAAAAAAATTTATTTTCCGTCACAAAAAGACATTGAAATAAGACTAGCGAATTAATAAATTTTTAATAAAATGTTTACATTTTTAACTAAAAAGAAGATTTTTGAACCAAAAAGGTCGAATTTCGAATAAAAAAAATTTTAATAAAATTCATGCATTTTCAACCACAGAATTGAGTTTTAAACGAAAAGATCAGTTCTATACCAAAAATTTGTTATAACAAATTTTAGTTAAAAAATTCCAATTTAGACAAAAATATGAAATTAATACCCCGAAAATTTTAATTAAAAAAAAATACATTAATTATCACTAGTGTGTCAAAAATTCGTCTATTTTGTTGGCGATTCTAAATATTTGGTTATTGATGCAAACATTTGATAAAAAATTTATTTTATGTGCTGGAAATTCGTCTTTGTTACTTAAGTTTGAATTTCTTGATTTCAAATCAAAACGTTTATTGATTGTAATATCAACTATTACACGTTTTGTGAAAAATAATTCATTTTTTTGGCCTGAAGTAAACAATTTGGTAGAAAACTGAACATTTTTGTAAAAAATAAACTTTTTTGCCAAAAAATCTACAGTCTTTTTGGAAATTTATGTATTTTGTAAAAATTTTTTTTTCATATAAATGAATTTTTTCATCTGAAAATTTAAATATTTAATTTTTGTGTAAAAATATATTCTCATGAATTGTAAATTCAACTATTTGGTTAAAAATTTATGTATTTTGTTGAAAATGGTTTTTCTGTGGTATAAATAAATTTTCATACCTGAAAATTGAAATATTCTATTATTGTGTAAAAGTGCATTCTTTATAAATTCAAAATTCAACTATTTTGTTGAAAATTCATGCATTTTGTTAAAATTATTTCTTTTGGGTAGAAAATCATTATGTTTTCATGAAACAATTTTATTAAACGTTCCTTGTTTTTTCAATTTAAATAGTTCAAAAAAATTTTTTCTAAGTGATTTTTTTAATCGAAATGTCAATACTCCATTTTTTGTTAGAAGTTGACCTCTTTTAGTTGACAATTGGAGACTTTTGGTTAAAAATTAATTTATTTTGTTGCAAGTTTTTCTTTTTGCAGAAAACTATTCTTCTTTGTCAAAAATTCGTCCTAGTAGGCTTAAAATTCACCTAGCTGGTTAATAATTCAACTACTTTTCTAAACATTTAATTATTTTTAAGAAAATTCTGTCATTTTGTTAAAATTATCTATTTTTTATAAATTCAACAGTTTTGTTAAAAATTATTTGTTTAGGATTTCCAGTTTATTTTTTAAATTAGAAAACTCATCTTTCTTGACTGAAAATGAAGTTTTTTTTAAAACTTCAGCTGTCTCTTAAACAATTTGTCTTTTGCTTTAAATTTTGACTATTTAGTTATGAACCTGACTATTTGGTTAAAAATTATTTTTTTATTGTTAAAAATTCAACGATTTGGTTCAAAATTCAACTGCTTTTGGTTTTGATATTTGTTTTTAAAAATTTGATCATACGGTTGAAAATCTAACATTTTTTTACAACATCCTATTATTGTGTTTTCAATGTAACTTTTTTGTTAGAGTCTTCTTTCTGGGTAAAAAATTTTATTGTTATGTTTAAAATTCATCCTTTTGCGGTGAAAATTCATCTTCGATGTTTGTAAAGTCATCTTTCTTGGTTTTAAATTTATCTTTCTTGGCTGAAAACGAATCTTTTTGTTGAAAATTTAACTGTTTTGGTGAAAATTTGTCTTTTTTATTTACAAATCGGACCATTTGGTTTAAGCCTTAACTATTGTGTTAAAAATTTGTCTATTTTGGTTAAAAATTTAGCTGTTTGGTTATTGGTACAACTGTTTGGTTGAAAATCCTTTTTTTTGTAGTTGGAAATTCGTCTTGTTCAGTTAAATTCAACTATTTTTTTTTAATTTAAATATTGTTAGGTTAAAATGTCAACTATTACATTTTTCGTTCAGAATTTATCTTTTAATCTTAAAAATACAAAAATTTAATGAAAAATTAATCTATTTTATTGACAATTAACTGTTTCGTATAAAATTAATATTTTTGGTTACAATTAAAAACTATTTGGTAAAAGTTTTATCTATTTAGTCAAAAATCAAGCTATTTATTTAAAAATTAAATTATTTGGTATAAAATAACTTTTTTTTCTAAATTCAATAACAAAAATTAATCTTCTTGGTTGAAAATGTTACTATTTGGTTAAAAATTCATTATGTTTTTTTTAAATTTTAATATTCAGGTAAATTTACGTTTTCTCGAAAATTATGCAGTTTATTTAAACAGTTGTCCGTTTGTATATAAATTTAGTCTTTAATGGTAGAAAAGTCATCTTTCTTGGTTTAAAATTAAACTTTCTTGGTTGAAAATTTACTCTTTTTTTTTTTTAAATTTGCCTGTCTTCAAAACAATCGTGTTTTAGGCATGAAAATTTAACTATTTGGTTAAAAGTTGAACTATTTTGTTGAAAATTTATATTCTTTGATTAAAAGATAAAGTTTTTTGTTTTTAATGCACATTGTTTGGTTGAAAAATTTATTTTTTGTTGTTAAAAATTTATCTTTTTTGGTCGAAAATCTTTTAAGGGTAAAAATCTAACTATTTTGAATAGAAATATCCGAATATACTCTAATTAATTTTATTCGAAAAAATTTGTTCACCTTTTTTTGTAAAAATTTACTGATTTCCCGCTTTTTAGGTATATTGCCAACTCAACTAACTAGAAAAGCAGAAAAAGTGTTCAAGTTAAAAAAAATTCTAAAATTGATAACATAGTTTGTGGGTGGCCCCTTATTCAGAAAAATCTAAAATCGTGTCCCGCTTGGCCCCTTCTTACAGCATACAAAACCTTAATAATCTCATTATTTTCTGAAGTTCCAGAAGAATATTGATTATGAAATTAGTTAATTATTAATTAAATTCTTCTCTAAAGTGCAATAGCTATATTATTTAATCATCTTATAAACTGTGAGGTTGAAACAATAACCGACACTGTGCTGAGGCTAGTAATTTTTGCAAGCTACTTGTTTCGATAACGAGGTCAAATGAAACACGATGCTGTTCTCGAGTTGGTTATTAATCACTGGTATCTTGGATAATCTTATAGATTTTAGGGGATGGGCAGAATATCTCGGCATCAAATTCTGGTTGAGTCATGAGCTGCTTTTGAGGCACTCCCTTTCATGAGATAATAGTGGATTACCAAAATATTCCAGCAAAATAAATAAGGGGTGACAGTACAAAAACTAGACAACTAACACAATGGAAATTTTTAACGGAAGCGAAAAAGGGTTCTGTTCAATCAAAATCAATACTTTCTTTATTCATAATGTGTGCCCTGAGGGCTTAGAGATACTCTTCTAGTCTAACGAACTTTTTTTTCCTTTTTGTTTTACTTTTACATATCTTTTACCTTGATTTTGCCATTTTTTCACATTCATTCCTCACCCCATCTTTATTCTTCAAAAATCTTTAACGCATTATCTTACTAGCTTTATTTATCTTCCATTTATCTTCAACATCCTCTTCATAGATGCTGCCATATTTTCTTTTACCATCAGAATATCCTGCACTTTTCACTGTCCTTCTTTTCCAAATATATAACTTCCCTTACCTCTTTTTTAAGTCTAAACATTGCTATTCTTGACCATCTGCCTTCCTAACCCCTTTATAAATACTTTAGTACTCTTTCCTTTTTTATCAATTCATACCATTTATTATATTTTAATTCCTTAATCATCCTTCATTGTTCTATTACTTGTCTTTCCCTGTCCCTTCTCTTGAATTCTCCATAGCTTACTCCAGTCCCTTCTATCTTCAGCACCAAAGAACCTTCTCTTTTCCTCTTAGCATCTTATTTATTCTAGTACCCTCCCTCTCCTTTCTTCTACTACTTTAAATTATCTTATCAAATATCTTCTAGAACCTTTAAATACTTTTTCTCTAAGTCCTCTTCTTTTGCTCTATTGGCTTCGTTCAAAACTCCCATGCCCTTTGCGCTTCTCTACTCTCACCATATGTTTAGGCGTCCTCAAATCTACCACTATCGTTCACCCTATATAATTTCCTTTTAAACTATCCATCTCTTTTCTTTCCTTCTATTTATATATATATATATATATATATATGCTCCATAAACTAATACTGGACATAACATCGTATCAATTAACCTCATTCTCCTCTAACCTTTCTTGAACCTTCCTTTTCCTTTCTCCCATATTTGTTTTATTACCGCTGCCACTTTTTTCATCCTTTTTCTCATATGAGCTCTATGATCCTTATTTATTAACAAAATATATTCTAAATATTTAAACTCATTTACTTCTTCTAACTTTCGTTCCTTCAGTCTCACAGTTTTTTTTCTTCTTTTTTCCCTTTCCTTGCCTAACCTTTACGAGCAGAAGTGTTGCTAATTTTAGTCTAAAAAATTTAGATTAAAAACAATTCAAGATTTTTAGGGAAATAGATGTGTCATCTGACAACCTAAAAGTGACACTGACGACAAATTGTAGCAAGCTAGATTGCGGATTGCAATAAAAATTTAATTTTCTTATAAAATAAATAGTAAAAACTTTGAGCAAAATAAATTAAGGCTGGTAGTATGAAATTAGGTAACCAAAAAATTGAAACTTTACAGTGAAGTGAAAAAGCGTTCTGTAGACACGAAATTGCTATTTAATAAAGAAACAGAAGTTCACTCTCAAGCTAAAATGTTGCTGAATTAGGCCACAAAAAATGTTATCGGAAAAAATTATCCACTTTTTGAAGTAATAGATGTGCCAGATGACGATCTCAAAGTAACACTGACTGCAAATTTGAACAGGCTAGGCTGCGGATTGCGATAAAATTTTAATCTCCACTTAAAAGCAAAAATAAAAACAAGCTTCTTAGATAAGGTATTTGAATACTGATAGAAAATTTTTTTTATGTAACAAAATTCATAAAACGAAATTATTTTTCATTTGTTTGTTCTTTAAACAAAATGTGTATGTTTAATGACTCCAAAATAAAATGTCTAACATTTTAAGGATTTTATAAGGTTTCGAGATAATGCACTTTTTAAAAATATTTTATGTGATTTTAGGGAATGGTTGCGTCAGCTGACAAATTAGAACCGCAAATTGTAACAGTCTAGGCTGCGGATTACAATGAAATCTAATTCTTTAGTTAAGAAAAAAATGAGAACAGGCCTTCGAGATTAGGTATCTGAATCCTGTTAAAAAAATGTTGTTATATAAAAAAATTTGTGGAACAAAGTTATTTTTTGTTTGTTTGTTCCTAAAACAAAATGTAATTTTTCAAAAATTTTGAAAATAGAATGTTAAAAAATTTTATGATTTTAAAAAGTTTCAACTTAACGAATTTAAAAAAATATTTCTGGAAATGTCTTAAGTGACTTTAGAAAATAGATGTGTCAACTGGCAAATTTAAACCGCAAATTGAAACAGGCTAGACTGCGGATTGCGATAAAATTTTAATCTTTAGTTGAAGCAAAAAAAAAAGCTTCCGAGATTGAGTATTTAAATACTGATGAAAAAATTTTTCTATTTAAAAAAATTCATGAAATAAAATCAATCATCGTTTATATGTTTTCATAACAAAATGCAGATGCTTAAAGATTTCCAAATAAAATGTTGAAGATTTAAAGGATTTTTAAAGGTTTTAAGATAATTAATTTTTTTTTAATATTCCTAAGAATATTTTAAGTGATTTTTGGAAATAGATGTGTCAGCTGACAAATTGGAACCGCTAATTAAAAAAAGGCTATGCTGCGGATTGCGATAAAATTTCAATCTTCAGTTAGAACAAAAAATAACAACAAGCTCCTGAAATCAAGTATGTAAATATAATAAAAAAGTTTTTTTATGTCAGAAAATTCGCGACACAAAATTTTTTTCCTTTTTTTTTTAGCAAAATGTAAATTTTTCGCGACACGAAATTATTTTTCTTTTTTTTCAACAAAATGTAAATTCTTAAAGATTCCAAAGTAATATTTTAAAGATTTTAAACATTTTAAATGGTTTCATGATGAGAAATAAGTTTCTTATAATCCTGTGAATATTTCAAGTGATTCTTGAATTTAAAGAATTAACATAAGTAGCATATTTAGAAAGATTTAAGCATTACTAAAGATTTTCAAAATTTTCAAAAAGGAATTCAAGAGATTTTCAAACAATTTAAAAAATAATATAAGTCAGTTTAAAGGATATTCAGGAATTATAAGAATTTTGAAAAGTTTAAAAATACTTTAAATTTAAAAAGATTTTTGAACATTTATAAAATATTTCAAAATTTTTTATACAATTTTCAAAATGTTTATAACGTATTAAAAATTATTTTCTCCTTTCAATAAAAATGTTTTCAATTTTTTTTTTTATTCTGCACTAAGAAATCTTTTCTGGTCGCAAATTCGACAATTTTTCGGAGATTCATTTTTTTGGTTTGTAAATTATTCCTTTCAGTAGAAATTTTATCTTATTTTATTAAAATCACAAATATTTTGTCAAATAATAAGATATTTTTAAACTACGTATTTAACTTTTTGTTTACAGGTAAACTGTCTTGTTCAAGATTCACTTGTTTCGTTGAAGATTCATCATATTAGTTAAGATTAATTTTCTTTAGTTGATAATATAACCATTTTGTTGAAAATTTTCTGTTTTGGAAATAAATCAATCTTCTTTATCAAAAATTTATATTTTTGGCAGAGGATTCAACTATTTTTTGAATCATTCTTTCCTTTTAATTAAATTAACTATTTTTGATTTAAAATTAACATATCTTAGGTTTGAAATATCAACCATTACATTTTTGTTTGGAAATTCATTTTCATGTTATTGGTTAAAAATTCAACTATTTAGTTCGATATAGTTTTCTTTTAGAAAATTTATATTTTGATGTTAAAAATTTAAGTTTTTCGTAAAAAATTCGTTTCTTCAAATAAAATGAATGCTTTTCGGGTGAAAATAAAACTACTCAATAACTAATTTTCTTATTTGGGGATTTGACTATTTATTTTGAAAATTTGAATTTTTGGATGAATTTATCTGTTTTTTGTTTCAAATAAAAAATTTTGGGATTGAAATATTGAGTATTAAATTTTCGATTTTGAATTTATTTCTTTTAAGAAAACTCAACTATTTGGTTGAAGATAAACTTTTTAGTTGAAATTTTGATTTGACATATCTGAAATTTTTAAAGATCTTTTTGAATTTTTCTAAGAACAGTAGAAATATTATATTAAATCAACCTTGAAACCACATAAGCAAATAACCAAAAAAAAAAACGAAAAAATATATAGTTATTCTATATTTGTAGAAAATCTAACGAGGATTTAAGATTAGAATTCTATGTTTTTTTCAAAATTTTTTTAGATACCGCTCAAAATTTAAATTTTGTATTTTTTTCAAAATTAAAAACAGGCTTCCAAAATATAAGGATGCTAATCAAAAATTAACTTTTTTTTATGAACAAAATTATCCCATTTAGAGAAAATTAAAATTGAGAATTGCTATATCACACTATAGCAAAAATTTTTTTGCAGTCAATTTGAAAAAATAAGAAATCATATATCTTCTAACTGAATTATAATAATTTTAAGAAAACATCGATGCTAAAAGGTTAAACAAATGATTATAACGTTAAAATTTCACTTACATTTACCTGCGATATTACTTAAAAAATTTTAAGCAGTTATTGTATAAAATAATTGAATTTTGAAAAAATCCTTTTACTGTAATGGTTATTTCATTTTTTATAAAGTTTTTATGTAATAAATTCATTTTCAATAAATATGTTTGTTATCTAGTTCTGCACTGCCGCCCTTTAAATATAAATCCTAATTCTGTTAACCAAAGTACTTTTTCTAGACACAGCTATTATTTCAGAAAATATTGACTCTCTCTAACAAAACTTTTTCAACCTCATCATTCTTATTAAGTGTCGATTGCAATTAAGAAAATAGAAAAAGATATTTGGTTTAAGGATGAAATACGTAAATACTTATTTTTATCCCTAGCACCATTAATCGCGCGCTGTGCGCGCGTGTAGTTTTCTGTTTTGAGGGGAAGAATAATTTTTAATAGAAGATAACAATTTCGAATTATTATTATTTTTAATTTATTCAATTGTTTCTGAGGTTATAGAACAATAATATCCCTAAGATTCTTCTGAAAATTAAACAAAAATTGTGAAGATTACAAACATGTCAAATCAAAATTTCAACAAAAAAAATTATTCCTAATAAAATAGCTAAATCTTCATCCTGAAAAGATGAATTTTTTATCAAGAAGAATAATTTTCTGCAAAAAAAAAAAAAAAAAAAATTTAAGTGAAGTCATAAATTTGCAACTGAAATGATAAATCTTCAACCAAAAAAATGAACTTTCAACAAAGTAGTTTAACTTGCATTTTCAAAACAAATAAAAGTAAATGAAATAAAAAAATGTAATAAATGATATTTTATTCGTAAGAAATTTTAATTTTAAATAAATATAGTTGAATTCATATAACAAAAATTTCAACAAAATTTGCTAATAAAAAATATAAATTTGGACAAAAAATGTAATAGTTAATATTTCCATAAAAAAATATTTTATTTTAAATCTAAATTTGTAAAATGGATCCAACATAGACGAATTTTCAACTTACTTGTTGAATCCTTAACCAAAACAGGTATAATTTCTACGGAAAAAAAATTACAACGAAAGACACAAATTTCTAACTGAAATTATGAATCTTAAACCAAAAAAATGTATTTTAAAAGAAATATTTGTACTTCTAACTAAGTAATTGCACTTTTAACCAAAAAATATTAATTCCCAGCAAAAAATGTCTTAAAATAGTGAAAAAACTTTAAATCTTTAACCAAAAAAAAAAAAAAATTTTAACTAGACTTTAAGTTTTAACCAAATAGTCAAGATTTTAATTTTAAATAAGAAACAGTTAATTTATAAAATAAAAATATAGTTGAATTCTTAACCAAAAAGGTAAATTTTTGACCAAGAAAATTAATTTCCTGTTTAAAAAGAAAGATTTTCAACATATTTTTTCAATTTTTAACTAAAGGGATACTATTCAAGCTGAAGAGAATAATTTTAAACCAGATGAGTGAATTTTTAAAAAAGTTGTTTAACTTTTAACCGAGAAATTGAATTTTCAACCAAAAAGGTAAATTTTTAACGGAAAATATAAAAGTTAATCATTTAAAAAAATTTTTTTTTTTATTTAAAAACAAAAAGATATAAATTTATACAAAAAGACGAATTTTCACTAGAATAGTGGAATCATTAACCAAAAAGGATATGAATTTTAAACCAAACATTTTAAATTTGAAAAAAATGAAATTTCTGGCTGAAAAAATGAATTCGCAAACCCAAAAGATGAATTTTTAATTAAATCGCTGAATTTGCAAACAAATAGAATTTTTCATTTCAGAATGAAAAAACATCAGGCAAATTATAATTTGAAGGCAACAATCATTTTTAATTCATAATGAAAATTTTAAATATGTATATATTATTTATTTTTTGTTTATTTAAATTAAGGTTATATAAATATAACTTCTCCAGATTTTTCGAGAAAATTTAACCAAATTTTCATAAAATTCATAAACGTCGAAAAGTACCTAGAAAATTTCTAAAAAATTTTTGTTATTTCAGAGATTTTAAAAAAATTTTAGGAAAAATTTGAGTAGCCTAAAAGATATTTACGACTTCTTGACGCATGACAAAAAAATTTAGGGATAATTAATAAATTTCCACGATATCTTAAAAAGTTTAAAAATATTTTTAATCTCTTAAAAATTACAAAACTTCCTTGATATGTTCTATCCTGACTCTATTTACTCATAAAATTGTTTTTAAATTTTTTATAGTTATTTTTGAAAATTTTGAAAATCTTTGGTAATGCTTTATAACTTCCTTCAATCTTTATTTAAAATTAACTTAAGAAAATTAGGCAACACCTCAAATATTCACAGGGATCTTCAGAAAATTTTTTATTATTTTAAAACCTTTCAAATTATTCAAAATCTCAAAAATTTTATTTTGAAATTTTTAAATATTTGTTATAAATTTTTAAGTTTATTCATTATTTTTCAATTTTTCTTGAATCTTTTAAATATATTTTAGAATAATTTGAATTTTTGAAATATTTTTAAAAAATCCTGCAAAATTAAACAAATTTCCTTCAACTCTTCCAGATTTTTCTTTGATAATTTTGAAAATTTTTTGGAATATTCTAAAATCTTCTGGGATATTCTCTAAAAATAAATGTTTCATAATGAAAAATCATAAAACTTTTATTAAAATTTTTTTTAAAATGTTATTTTCTTGCAACGTTATGAAATTGTAGAGAAGCTTCTGAATTTTTTATTCAGAATTTTCAACAATCTACATTTTGTTCCTTTCAAGGTTTCTAAATATTCCCTAAACGCATTAAAATTATTTAATATTACCTTTAAATTAATTTAATAAATTAAATTTTCCCTGGAATATTAAGACAAGCGGCTTGTCATCTTAAAACCTTCAGAATTCCCAAAAATATTCAAAATTTTATTTTAAACTCTTCAAAACTTTACATTTTGTTTAAAATTGTTCGGGAAGGGTTATGTTTTGGTTACCGGTATTGACAATTTTTTTATCGTTACCTGCAGTCTATAAGTTTCATAAACAAAGATATTTTATGTTTTTGTTTATAATTTCATTTTCCTTTTCTCTTGAATTTGTGAAAAAGTTTACAAATTAGAGTCAGGTAGGACCACGTCATTACCCAATTAAAAAAATAATAATTAAAGTTACATTTTTTATCACCAATGTTTAAATTCAGAAACACTTAGTACTAATTTTTATCATTAAATAGAACTACTTATTCGGAAATCTTAATTTAATAAATTATTGGTACAGAAAATAAAAAACATATATTTAAAAAAAAAGGAAAAAAGCCGTGGTTACGTGCACCGAAATTTCGGTACTAGTTGTCAATTTTTCAGTACAAATGATCATATATTTTCGGTACGTGTGGAAACTTTTCATTAAATATGCTTAAGGGCTTATAAATGAAATTCATTTGTAATTTTAAAAACATTTGTGCAAAGCGTTAAAAACCGAATTTTTGCATTTATTATTGAAGAATCATCTATGTTTCAAATTAACTTTTTCAGAAATCAATTGGTAGAATTAAAATACTTAATTTAAAAATTGTGGTTTGCGAAATTCGAGAAAATCAAAAAGAACTAGCTGCGAACAGACACTTGAAGTTATATTCACGAAGCTTACAATCAATCGTATATGACAATATGTACGACATTTCCTATAATTTTGCTCCACCTATTTTTTAATGCAGGTAAAAGTTTTAAAAAGAATATAAATAATAATATTTTGTAAAAAGTTTAATATCCTAGAATGGATATTTTGATAAAGGATTATAAGTATTCTGACGATAACTGAGATGTATTCTTTTCAAACAAGAAGTCAATAAGACCGATGATCCTCCCTCGAAATATGTTTTCCCATTCATCTTTAGTACCATCAATCACTTCCAGTATATTACTGATTCCCTTATTACGAATGGTCTTCTTGACATCAGCATTATTCTGAAAGAATCAATATCTGGTTTCTAAATCGCGTGTCGGATTCTCTTTATTTAAAATACATAAAAATTTGTTTTTTGATTTTTTAATTACAGCTACAACCATATATAGGTAAAGAATTAGATCCTGAAATTGAATTAAAACTATGTGCAACGCTTTTTCGCAGATTCCGGATTTTTTATTTTACCAACAAATCGCACATCGAAATGCTGGCGTAGATCCAAAAAAGTGACCTGGAGTGGGCAGCGTGGCGTCGGAAAATTTCATATGCATAGAGAGATATGATTAATTAAAGTGACGAATCGTTAACTGATTTCATACTTATTAGCAGTAAAATTCTTATATATAATTACTTGACAGTAGCTTTTATAAGAAAACGATGTTAATATAGAAACATTTTTATCAGCACTAGACATTACAGATATTACAAAAAATGAAATAAAATATAAATTGTCTAGAAATATATGTAGCAATATAAAACAAGACACTCACATCTCTATCAAGAAACGATCCTTATTTTGGAATTAAGGAACTACAAAATTTTTTGTCAAAAAGAATCCGGATATCTTGTTACATCGGTTTATGTTTGTTTGTATATCGGTTTTTGATATTGGTTTCTGTTTCTTTGTAAAAAAAGCTTATATACAAAAAAATGAATGACATATTATTGGATTCTGATATTTATGAGAAATGAAATAAGAATCCTCGTAAAAAATCACAAGAGAACCCTTAAAAGATATTAAAAGACTCATAAAATAATGAAGTTTTACAATATCAATATGACGACAATGAGTCAACTCACACTAAACTATGATAGCTAAAGGTAACGGTTCACAAAAAATCTATTAGGATAATACATCACTTCTTTCTGTAATTCCTCTAATCAACAATCCAATTTACTTTTTAGCGAAATTTACATATAACGTACTAAAAATGGTATTAAAAGTTTAAAATCATGTAATAATAATAGTCTCGAATTAAAAGAAATATTTAAAAATATAATAATTGATGATGACCATATCCTTATGTCATTAGACATCAAACGTATATACAAACGTTTTATGCTCCCTGGTGTTAGAAAGGCTTGGTGAAAGATTTTCTTGCATTCATTTTAATTACAAAATTCCTTTCAAAGAGATATGAAAAAGTTAAAAATTTCTCTCTGACGATATTTATTTTGTTTTCAACAAAAATATATATTAACAAATTTATGGCACTCCGATGGATTCACCCTTATTTGCAGACATAGTTAAAGTTGACCTCGAAAGTTATTGTATAAGAATACTGAAGGGCTAACATAGTATTATGCTTCCTTTTTATTATCTGCGCGCAGACACGATTTTATGTGTTGAAGAAGACCATATCAATTTAATTATCGACACATTTGATTCTTATAACAACAATCTGCATTTTACCCTTGAACCTAAAGAAAACAATGAAACTAATTTCTTAGATATATCTCTGATTAGGCAAAATAATAACATTATTACTAATTGATACCAAAACTCAAATTTTTCGGGAAGAAAGGTTAAATACTTTGGAAGTCATTTAACACAAGTCAATAAGAACATTACATTCAAGTTGGTTGACAAAGCGATAAAGTTATCATACAAAAAATTTCTAATAAAGAATATGAAAATTACTATATAATTATCACAAAGCAGTAATTATTAGATTTATTTCGTTAGTCAACCAATTTACATCTGTAAACTCAACATAAAATACCTACCTGATAAAAACAATTCTGCGTGAAATAATTATTGGATCGTCAACTAAAAGTTTGTTTACGTACAGTCAAAAGTTTTTTGACAAAACTTCTCATATATTTTAAAAATTTGATATGTCTACAATACAATCGATAAAACTACTTTTTCGTGTATCTTCAAGCTAGGTAAAGATGTATCCAGTAATAGGAATTATATTATTGTTGTTAATGAAATTTTTTTCAAAAATTTCTCTGCTTCTTAAGTGTACATTGTAGCTCTCATACTCTTGAATTTGATTGAAAAAACACAAAATTGCAAAAAATTTATAATTATGAAATCATACATCACGCTTTTTAATATCAAAAGTACAAAAGTAATAATTCTTAATTTATTTATAAAACATAATGCATGCCTTAAGAGCAACTTCATGTTACATTCTCAAAGTCAAACATGATGTCAAATCTGACGTATGCTATAATAAACTGTCAAATTTAAAGTTGGACAATGTGAAAGAATGAATTTAAAAACTATTATAAATAATGTTTTACAATTATTTTAATGAAAGTATTCTTTTAATCATTTTTCTTCTCCTTTCGGTGCTTTAACTTGAGTGCCTAAACATAAATAATGTTTGATCAGGTCTATACATCATGAAATCTTTGCGAAATATTTTAAATCTTTGTAAAATCTTAACAACCTATAGGAAATCATTTTAATTTTTTTTGTGTGAATTCAGAAATATCTGCGAAATATTTGAAATATTGAAATTATTGAAATCTTAGAAAAATCATTGAAGTCTTTGTAGAATCTTTGAAATACATCTGATATCCTTGCGAAACTTTTGAAAACTTAGTGAAATCTTTGGAAAATTATTGAACTACTTGTGAAATTTCTTGAAATCTTTTGAAAATACTTTAAATATTTTTAAAATATTTAACGATATTTGCAAAATTATTGAAATATTTGTGAAATCCTTGAAAAATCATTGAAATCTTTGTGCATTCTTTAAAATCTATTTGAAATCTTTGGAATCCTTAGAAAATTATTAAAATCGGTTTAAAATCTTTCTGATATTTTAGGATATATTAAAAAATTTTTTCAAATATTTGGTAATGTCTGTGAAGTTATTGAATTCTTATTGAAATATTTAAAATCTTTAGGAAATCATAGAAATATTTGTGAAATCTTCGTGAAATTTTTGCGAAATATTTTTCAAATATTTATTATTTTTGAAAATATTAAAATCTTTCTGAGATCCTTTGAAAATCATTGAAAAATTTTGTGAATTTTTTAAAATCTATTTGAAATTTCAGTGAAATTATTGAAATCTTTAAAATCGTGAGAAAATCGTTAAAATCGTTTTGAAATCTATCTGAAATGTTTCAAACTATTTGAAATATTATGTAAATTATTAAAATCTTTGGGAAATCATTGAAATATTTGTACAATCTTTGAAATATATTTTGAATATTTGTGAAATTTTTAAAAATTATTAGAATATCTGTAAAGTAATTGAAATCTTTGAAATCGTTAGAAAGTCATTGAAATCGTTTTGAAATCTTCCTGATATTTTTGAAAATCTTTTAAAAATATTTGAAAGAGTTTTGAAATACTTGTTAATGTTTGTGAAATTATTAAAATCATTGAAGTCTTGATGAAATATATAAAATCTTTAGGAAATCATCAAAATATTTCTGAAATCTTTACGAAATATTGAAAATATTTTTTAAATATTTAAAAATATTTCTAAAATTATTGGATTCTTTGGATAATGATTAAAATACTTGTACAATCTTTCTTAAATCTTTCAAAATCTTTGCGAAACACTTAAAATATTTTTGAGATATCTAATAATTTTGTGAAATTATGGAAATTCTTGTGCAATCTTTGAGAAATTATTAAAGTCTTTGCGCACAGTTGACAAAGCGATGGAGTTATCATACAAAAAATTTCGAATACAGAATTTGAAAATCACTTAAATAATTATACCAAAACAATAATTATCCGATTTATTTTGTCAATCAACAAATTTGGATCTGTAAACTAAACATTATATATCTACCTGATAGAAACCACTCTGCGTGAAATAATTATTGGACCGTCAACTGAAAGTTTGTTTGCGTACAGTCAAAAGTTTTTTGACAAAACTTCTCATATATATAAAAAATTTGATATATCTGTAATACCATTAATTAAACTACTTTGTCGTGTATTGTTGAGCTAGGTAAAGATTTATCCAATAACAGGGATTACGGCTCTCTTGATTTCTTCGAGTGAGTCCCGTCTACCCCGGAAGGGAAATGACTTAATAGTATAATAATAATGAATAATATCAACGTTGTTTCTGAAATTTTTTGCAAAAATTTCTCCGTTTCACAAATGTACATCCTAGCTCTCATACTCCTGAATTCAATTGGAAAAACACGAAATCACAAAAAATGTATAATTTTTAAATCATACATCACGCTTTTCAATATTCAAAGTACAAAAATAGTAGCATAAAATTTATTCATAAAACATAATCCATGCCTTAAGAGCAACTTGATGTTGAATTCTCAAAGTCAAACATGATGTCAAATCTGACGTATGCTATCATAAACTGTCAAATTTAAAGTTGGACAATGTAAACGAATGATTTTGAAGACTATTATAAATAACCTTTCACAATTATTCAAATTTTGATATTTTTAAAATAATTTTTCTTCTTTTTTTGGTGCTTTTATTTGAGTGCCTGAACATAATATAATTTTTGATCAGGTCTATACATCGCGAAATCTTTGCAAAATATTTGAAATCTCTGTAAAATCTTTAAAATCTATGAGAACTCTTTGTAATTGTTTTTAAAAGTTCGAAAATATCTGCGAAATATTTATAATATAAAAATTATTTGTATATTTAAAAAACCATTAAGATTTTTATAGAATCCTTGAAATATTTAATATCCTTGCAAAACATTTAAAAACTCTGTGAAATCTTTAGGAAATTATTGAAATATTTGTGTAATTTCTTGAAATCTTCTCAAAATATTTTGAATATTTTTAAAATATTTAATGATATTTGCAAAATAATTAAAATCTTTGTCAAATCCTCGAAAAATCATTGAAATCTTTGTGCATTCTTTAAAATCTATTTGAAATCTTTAAAATCCTTAAAAATGTATTGAAATCGGTTCAAAATCTTTCTGAAATTTTTGGAAATATTTAAAAAATTGTTTAAATACTTAGCAATGTTTGTGAAATTATTAACCTTTTAATGAAATATTTAAAATCTTTAGGAAATCATGAAAATATTTGTGAATCTTTGTAAAATTTTCGCGAAATATTTTTCAAATATTTATTATTTTTGAAAATATCAAAATCTTTCTGAGATCCTTTGAAAATCATTGAAAATTTTTGTCCAATGCTTGAAATATATTCAATATTCTTGCGAAACATTTAAAAACTTAGTGAAATCTCTGGAAAATTATTAAAATATTTGTAAAATTTTTTTTTTAATTTTCTCAAACTATTTTAAATATTTTTTAAATATTTAATAATATTTGTAAAATCATTGAAATCTTTGTGCACTCTTTGAAACTATTTGAAATCTTTGAAATCCTTAGAAAATTATTAAAATCGGTTTAAAATCTTTCTGATTTATTAGGATATATTTAAATTTTTTTTTAAATATTTGGTAGTGTTTGTGAAATTATTGAATTCTTAATGAAATATTCAAAATTTACAAGAAATCATGGAAATATTTGTGAAATCTTTGTGAAATCTTTGGGATATAATTTTCAAATATTGAATATTTTTGAAAATTTTAAAATCTTTCTGAGATTCTTTAAAAATCATTACAAATTTTTGTAAATTCTTTAAAATCTATTAGAAATTTTTGTGAAATCATTTAAATCTTTAACATCCTAAGAAAATTGTTGAAATCGTTTTGAAATCTATCTAAATTTTTTTCAATAATTTGAGATATTATGAAAATTATTGAAATCTTAAGAAAATCTTTCTACGATCTTTGAAATATATTCCAAATATTTGTAAAATCTTTGGAAAATCATAAAAATATTTGTGAAATAATTGAAATTTTTTAAATCCTTACAAAATCATTGAAATCGTTTCAAAATCTTACTAATATTTTAGCAAATCTTTTAAAAATATTCAAAATATTTCTGAAAAATTTTTTAATGTTTGTAAAATTATTGAAATTATGAAAGGATTGATAAAATATTTATAATATTTAGGAAATCATTAAAATATTTCTGAAATCTTCACGAAATATTAAAACTATTTTGTAAATATTTAAAAATATTTCTAAAATTATTGAAATTTTTGGGAAATGATTAAAATACTTGTACAATCTTTCTTAAATGTTTTAAAATCTTTGCGAAATATTTAAAATATTTTTGAGATATCTGATAATTTTGTGAAATTATAGGAATCCTTGTGAAATCTTTAAAAAATTATCAAAGTCTTTGCACTAACTTTAAAACTTATTAAAAATTTTTGTCAAATAAACGAAACCTTTGTAAACTCTTTGAAATCTATCTGAAATCTTTGTGAAATGATTTAAGTGTTTCTGGAATATTTATAATCTATTAAAAATCTGTAAAATATTTGTGAAACCTTTTAAATCTTTGTAAAATCTTTTAAAATCTTTGCAGAGTATGGAAAATATTTTAAAAATATTTTGTGATCTTCGAGAAATGTGTGAAATCTTTGAAAAATTATTAAAGTCTTTGAAAAGTTCCATAAATTTATCCCAAAAATGTGATAAATATTTCAAATCTTTGAGAAATCTTTGATAAATTATTAAAGTCTCTGTGCAATCTTTAAAATCTATCGAAAATTTTCGTAAAATGATTAAGGTCTGCAAAATCTTTTAAATCCATCTGAAATCTTTGTGAAACCTTTGAAAAATCCATGAAATTTTTGTGAAATCTTTAAAAGTTAATCGGAAATTTTTGCGAAACATTAAAAATTTCTGTGAAATCTTGGGAAAGTTATTAAAATCTGTATGTAATCATTTTAATCTATTAATAATCTTTGCGAAATAATTGAAGACTTTTTTAAATATTTTCAATTAATCTGAAAACTTTGGTGAAATCTTTGGAAAATTCTAGAAATCTTTGTGAAATCTTTCTCAATATGAATTTTATACCTGTATTCATTATTTATTATTGTTCATTATTTCCTATTTATTGTACATTGATATATTTATTATTTATGTAAAATTTTTGCACAGTATAATATCGTTATACTATGTACA
>JAUELO010000100.1:4479314-4496070 GCA_032357855.1 Amphibolips quercusostensackenii
GGCTTCTGAACGCATCTTTAGTTCCTGCACGCGTCTCTGACTCCTGCACGCGTCTTTGTCTCCTACACGCATCTTTGGCTCCTGCACGCGTCTTCAGCTCCTGCACGCGTCTTTCGCTTGAAAAAGTCTGTTTTCTCTCCCTTGGTGCCTAATAAACCATTCTATCCACAATAGGTAATCATTTTGATCTGAAGTTGATACTCAGAATGAAATAAAACTGTATGATATTCTGGAGTTCACTGTGGAATTTTTTCTTAAATTTAAATTTTTCAGAGAAAGCAAAAATGATTAATAGGTAGATATTTGATTAATGATGATGGCTTTTCACAGTTTGAAGGGTGTGTGGATGTCAAAAGGGTGAGAAAATGTTGAGATGGGGTAAGTCGTGTAAACCTCATTTGCACATACCCGTTATTGATCCACTTCGATACCGCCAAGTTTGTCAGGTAATTAGGAACTGCGACACATGCCAGGATTAAATTCCCGTTCCAATGTTCCGCCTTTCTATTCTGATCTCTCAAAGAGCTTAACGCTTTAATCTGTTCCGCTCCACCCAACTTTCGAGGCGGGATTTTCAGGGGACGATTATGGGAAGGTCGAGCACCCTCATGTTCAGAATAATAATTATTTTTGTTTAGAGAAATTGTCAAAACGTGCCTTGGCACAGAGCAGATAATGCCATTTTCATTTTTGATGGAAAATAATATGAAATTTTATATTCATTTTTATCACCTTAGTCATAAGGGTCGACTAGGGCAGTCCTCAATTTCGAAATTTTAAATGGTTATCACCTAATTCCTTGAAGTTAGATGAGATAAAGAACGTCAAAAAATTTAAGCCTGATCAGATAATATTTGGGGGTTTCTAAATTAGTTTGAAATTTTCCATGCATTTGAAATGAGAAAAGTAAAGAAGAAAACGGTATTTTTTTAAGCTGTTGAAAATTAAAGAATTTCATTTGAATTGGTTAAAGGTACATTCGAAGCCTAAATATTTTTTTTGACGAAAATATCCGAATTTGACCAAAAAAAAATTGCCAAGCAAGTTTTGATTCCCCTAACTCTTCTAGAAATCATCCCTTTACCACCTCGTGAAATTTAAAATAGACTTCCGGCAGCGTACTAACGATAAAATTTTCTAAGTTTTAACAATCATAAAATAAAACTGTTTTTTATCGAAAACATGTTTGATATCAAAATTCAGATATTTTCGATGAATATTCCAATTCACATAGTCGAATCTGAATTTCCCGATGTAATTTATGGAGATGACATTTTTTTTTTAAATGTTGAAAAACTATTTTTTAATTACTTTTTTCCAGTTCAAAACTTCTTGCGTAGCGTTTTGTACAAATTTGTCTTCTTTATACTGTCCATATTTTATGGTAAAAAATATCTAGCATGGGAATGAAATAATTTTTTAGAAACATTTTAAATCGGAGGTCAGATTACACGAAAAGGAAACCTTTTTTTGAATAATTTTACTTTGTCATTTTATAGTATTTTCCATATACAATTTTTATTATTTCGAATTATTATTGAAAAATAAAAACAATTCCTGTTTCCAAAAATTTAGATTATTGTATATCCATTTTATGTTTTGTATTATTTATTACTTGATGTTATGAACTTTCATTATCCAGATTTCTATCTTTAAATTAAAATTATATATTAAAATTTATTCTAACTATCGACTTTACTTAAATTTTTATCAAATGGTAATTATCTTTATGGTTGAAAATTCACCAGTTTAAGATTAGAGAGAAAACTTAATATTGTGTTTTTGTTGAAAAATCTATTTTATTGAAAATTTATCTTTTTGTGAGAAGTTCATATTTTTGGTTTAAGAATTGAACTGTTTAGTAGCAAACTTGTATTTTCTGCTTAAAAATTTAACAATTTGGGTAAAATTTGTTTCTTTCTTGACGGTCAAATATCTTTCTTAGTTGAAACCTCAACTCTGGTATTGAAACTTCGTCTATTTAGTTTAAAAATTCATCTGTTTTGAAATGAATTTTTTCCTTTTTGGTCAAAAATGCAAAGTTTAAATGTTAAATTAATATATTTTAATCAAAGATTCATTTCCTGTGTTGAAATCTTGTTATTAATCGTTGAACAATTAATTTTTTCAAATAAAAATTTATGTTTCTTTTACCTAATTTTTATTGGTTAAAAATGAAACTTTTAAAAGTTAAATTAATATGTTTTGATTAAGGATTTAACAGTTTTGTTGAAAATTGGTCTTTATAAATAAAGAATGATATTTTTTTGGTAAAAAATTTGAATTTCAAAAGAAACTTTGTTTTCCAGCTTGAGAATTTAAAAATACAGGTGAAATTTTTTTCTTTCTTGACCTCAAAATATTTATTGGCTAAAAACATAATATTTTGTGTTTTAACATATTTTTATTTATTTATTTTCATTTTATATTTTTTGTTAGGAAATCATCTTCTTGTTTATAAATTGTACTATTTTGTTGAAAATTCGTTTTTTGTTACTGAAAATGAATTTTTTTAACTAATAATTAACCTATTTCATTTTTTGTCAAAAATGTATCTTTTTATTGAAAATGTTAACTGCTTTGTTAAAAATTGTCTTTTCCGATTATAAATTCTATTCATTTTGTTCAAAATTTAAGTATTATGTTAAAATTTACTTTTTTGTTAAAAATTGAAATGATTTTAGAAAATTCATCTTTTTGTCTTGAAGTTTAATAATTTGGGATAAAGTTTTTTTTTCTTGAGTGTAAGATCTTTCCTGGTTGATTCTTGGTTGGTTTTTGACAATATTTTTTAAATTAATCATTTATTATTAATTTTTTTATTAAATTTAAACTTCTTGGGTGAAAATTCAACTTTTTGGTGAAAAATTGAACCACGTTGTTTAAAATTCCCCTTTTTTATTAAAGATTCATTATTTTAGTAAAAAATTCACCTCTTTGGTTAAAAATATTATTTTTTGAATATTTTATTCCCTTTTTTCTTTAAAATTTAATTCTTAAAATGAAAATAGAACTATTACTTTTTTTGAAAACATTTTTTAATTATTTGTTTTAACTCTCATAGGATTTAAAAAAAAGATAAAACTTCAAGTATTTCGGTTTTAAACCAAAGATATTGAGTTTTTAATAAAATAGAAAATCTTTAATCAAAAAATAACTTTTAGCAAAATTTTTGAATTTTTGAAAAAAATTGATGAATTTTTAGCCGAAAAAGATTTATTTTTAATCAAACAGTTAAACTTTAAAAAAAGTAGTTAAATTTTCGAATGCAAAAATGAATTTTCTGCCTAAAAAAAAAAATTTCTGAACAAAATATCTCAATCTTTAACCAAACAGTGGAATTATTTTTAAAAAAGTTGAGCTTTCGAAAAAAAAATTTCAAGACAAAAACTTTATTTTATACAAAAAAAAACTAAATTAGAAAAAATATATAAATTTTCAACCGAGAAAGACAAATTTCGACCCAAAATAAAATAGTTAAATTTTCAGGTCAAAAAAATATTTTTCATTAAGAAAAAATTCTAAAAAAAATTGGTGAATTTAAAAAATAACATTTTAAAATTTCTCTATTTGTTAGAGAAAAATATTTACGGTTTGAAATTTGTCTTTTGGTCAAAAAAATTCTTCTCTTAGGGTGAAAATTTACACTTTTTTCGTTGAAATTTTTAACTGTTTAGTTGATGATTAATTTATTTTCCTTAAGGATTCAACTCTTTCTTTGATAATTCGTCTAGTCTGGTTGAATTTAACTGTTTTTATTTGAAATCGAAAATTTCTGTTAAAAATATCAACTATTTCATATTTTGTTAAACATTTATCTTTCTTGGTTGAAGATTCATTATCCTAGTTGAAAACTTATCTCACTGGTTGAAAATGTAACTGGTTTGTTAAAAATTCGTTTTTCTGTAAGCTTAACTATTTTTGCAAAATTCAGCATCTTCTAAAACATTTTTTTATTTAATTTTATTGAGTGTAGCTAAAACTTGCATTAAGGTTTCTTCGAAGTATGAGGATAATTCAATCTGGATTTTAGCATCAGCTGCCAAACTATCTAAAACTGAGGTAATTATTGTTTTTTTTGGTAATTTTAGTTTTTAGGTTGAAAATTCAGCAATTTGGTTGAATTTTTTTTTCTTACTTTGAGCGAAAGAATCTTCTTTGGTTGAAAATTTAACACTTTTGGTGAAAATTTTTTTCTTTAGTTTGAAATTCATATCTTTTGGTAAAAATTTGGCGATTGCTGGTTTAAAATATAACTGCTTGGTTGATTATTAGTCAGTTTCGGTTGAAAATTTAATTATTTTGTTAAAGAATCATCCTTTTTCAATAAATTGAAATGTTTCTTATTAAAATTTAAATTATTTTTTGTTAAATATTAACGATTAAATTTTTTTATTGAAAATTTATCTTCTATAATTTTTTATTTCAATTTATATTCATTTATTATAATTCATCCATATTCATCGTTTTAGTTAGGAATTCATTCTTTTTGTTAAAAATGCAACCCTTCCATTAAAAATTGGTTTTTCTAGATGAAAATTAATTTTTTCAATGAAAATTTAACATTATGGTTTTGGGTGAAAAATCCATGTCTTCGTTTGAAAATTTAACTATTTTTTCAAAGATTCCCTTTTTTAGGCTAAATGCTCAACTTTTTGTTAAAAATTCTTGAATTCTGTATGAACCATAGGTTGAATAATTTTTTTCTTCTTCGAAGTATCAAGTTAATTTAAATTAGCTTTATAAATCAGTAACTACTGTATTAAAATACATTTTTTTTAAATTGAAGAATTATAATTTTAGTTGACAGTTTAACTATTACGTTAAGAAATTAATTTCTTCTTAATAATTAACATTTTCAGGTTGAAAATTTACCTGTTTTGTAAAAAATAGTCTTTTCAGCATAAAAATTTAACTGTTTGGTAGAAAAGTCAACTCTTTTGTAGAAAATTCGCTTATCTGATTTGAAAATTATTTTTTTCAAATTGAAGAATTAACTATTTAATTTGGTGTAAACGTGATTTAAAAAAAAAGAAAAATGCAATGAATTATCTGAAAATTTGTATTTCTTTTTTCAAATAAATTTTCTTGGCTGAAAGTTTAACTATTCTGTTAAAAATTCGTCTTTAATGATAGGAAATCAGTTTTTCTGGTTAAAAAAAGTACTTGAAAATTCTACTATTTTGTTTAAAATTCTTCTTTTTGGGTTAAATTTGATTGTTTTGTATATAAAATTAAAACTTTTTCCTTACAAAATAATAGCTATTATATTTTATATTGAAAATTAATGTTTTAGGTTGAAAATTTAAAGTTCAAAGCTTAACTACTTCCTTAAAAATTTACTCTTTTGGTTGAATATTCATAATTTTAATAAAAAATTCTTTTCTGGTTGAAAGTTAAACTACTTTTTAAAAATTTTTATTTTTGTGTGAAAACTTATTTCTTAACCAGAAATTAATTTATTTTGGTAAAAATCCACTTTTTTATGAAATTTTATATTTTCGGGGAGAAAATTCAACTGTGTTGTATAGAAAATTCATCTTTTTGTCTTGGAAGTTCAACAATTTGGTAGAAAATTCAACTATTTTGTAGAAGATTCGTCTTTTTTTGTTTGAAATTAATTTTTCAAAATATAAATTTAACCATTAAACTTTGTTTAAAAGTGATCTTTTTTTAGACTAGAAATACAAATAATTAGCTGAAAATTCGTATTTTTTGTCTAATATTTATCTCCTTAGTTAAAAATTTAACTATTTGGTCACAAATGTTAGTCTTTTGCTAAAAATTTGTCTTTATTGATAGAAAATCAATTTTTTTAGTTCAAAAAATGCTTAGAATTTGAATATTCTGTTGAAAATTCTTTTTTTTTGTGTTAAATTGTATTTTTTTGTATTTGAAATTGAATTTTTTCTTTCATGAAATATTAACTATTCTATTTTATATTGAAGATACATTTTTTTAGGATAAAAATTAAACTTTTTAGTTAAAACTTCAACCACATTCTTAAAATTTTAATTTTCTGGTTTGAGATTCATAATGTTAGTAGAAAATTTATCTCTTGTTGAAAATCAACTTTTTTGTTAAAATGTTATATTTCCTAGTAGAAAATTCAACTGTATTATGAAAGATTTTTTCTTCTTATTTAAGATTAATTTTTTTAATTTAAGATTCAATTATTTAATTTAAAATTTATGTAATTTGTTGGAAATTCACCTTTTTGGTAAAAAATTAATCTCTTTCATTGAAAATTGAACTATTGAGTTGATAATTAATGTATTTTGTTAAACATTTTTGCGTTGAAAATTTAACCATTTTTGTGTAAAAAATTTCTCTCTTTTTGTCTTGAAAATTCAACAGGTGGGTAGGAAATTCAACTATTTTGTAGAAAATTCATTTTTTTTATTTATAAAATGTATATTTTTTGTTGAAAATTTCATCCTTGAAAAAAAATAATCATCTTGGTCAAAATGCAGCTATTTAGTTAAAAATGTATGTGTTTTGTTGAAAATGTCTTTTTCTGGTTGAAAACTAATTTTTTAAACTAAAATTTAATTATTTGATTGAAAATCAACTTTTTTTTGAATCTTTATCTTTTTGGGTTAAAAATTTAACTGTTTTGTGCAGAATTTTTTTTCTTGAATTGTCTATAGTTTGGTAAAAAATTCAATTGTTTTGTAGAAGATTTGTTTCCTTCTATCAAAATTATTATTTTTTTGATGAAAATTAAAATATTCCATTTACAGTTAAAAATTGATTTTTTTAGGTTGAAAATTCAACTATTTCGTTGAAAATGTATGTAATTTGTTGAAAATTATTTTTTGTTTCATGAAAAATTCATCTTAATTGAAAATTCAACTATTTTTTTTAGAAATGTATTTACTTTGTTAAAAATTTTTCTAGTTTAGTAAAAAAAAAATCATTTTGGTTAAATGCAACTATTTGGTTTAAATTGTGTCTATTTTGTTGGAAATTTCGTCTTTTTATTCAACTAAGAATTAAGTTTTTTGTTAAAACTTAATATTTTTCTGTTGAAAATTCATCTGTTTTGTAAATTAATTTTCTCCATTGGAAATTTATCTTTTTGATTAAGAATTCAAACATTTTATTGAAAATTCGTCTTTCTCTGTTAAATCAACTATTAGAACATATATGTTTTTTGTTTAATAATTCTTTAAACTGAAAATTCAACTACACTGCAATCCCGAGAAAAGAACCCCCCGTTAACGATATTCCTAGAACTGATAGCCTCTGCAGTTTCGTAATGAGAGAAGTCGCGGAGCTGAAAGAAAGGCGGTGTGCAGTCAAGCGTGACAAACAGAATGTGTGCCGCATTTTTAGGGCGTTAGTTGCTTTAAGTTGCGTCATGCGTCGAAATCCAACAAAAATTATTTACGCTGCCTTTTTTGCTTACGCTTAGATACCCTTGATTTAGGATTGAGAACACTGCAAGCCATGCCTGAAACCGTACTTATATCAAAAGTTGAGTGTATTTTTCTTGTTGTTGAAAACTGATCATGTCAAGTTGGAAATCCATGAAGTTTGTTGCTAATTCGTTCTTTGGTAGAAAACTAATTTTTCGGGTTGAATTATGATTCCTTCTTAGTATCAAGACATTTAAATTTTCACGATAAATCAGTAATTTTCACGATAAATCAGTAATTTTCTCCATTTTACGAAATCAGCAATCACGTCGTCGTTGTTTATGGCTGGCAAATTGTCCAGATCTGCATTTTCGCATCGGTTGCTAAGTCATCTGAAACTGAGGAAATTATTGCATTATGATAAACTGATTCGTTGCATTTCCCATGAATCGTCTCTCGTGTATATTTGCGAATACGACCAAAGTCGAGGTTGCGGAACGCTCGGTGTCAATTTATGGCCTTGTCAGGAGGAACGTGAAAGACGAGCATGAAAACTGGAATGGAAATGTTCTTAGGAAAACATCGGTTTTTATCAATTTTTCTCCACACTCCTTGAAATAAAACACGAGAGAGAAAATTTAGACTCGTGAAACGAAATTGCTATCTACCATATCTCCATACCAAAATTCTCAAATGTTCTGACGTAAGACTTGGAGGGAAAGATACTTCTTCTTTCAATTTTTAAAATTCTTTTACAATGTACTATATTTTCAACAAGTTTTTTCCATTAATTTTAAATATAAATGGACATATGCGTAGAACATTTCAGTTTTACGTCACTCGGAGGCATCTGAGTATGTTCAGACTCCATACTTTTTCTGATATTTCCACCTTGTTCCCTTTTTTCCAGGAAGAATTTTTCCAAAACAATTTTAGAACGATTATAATATATTTCATTGTTCTGAAATTGTTATCAACAAACTAAGCGCCTGATTGGAAAACTAACAACATAATTGCAGTCGTCTCTGAAATTTGTAGTTTTTTTTTCAAACCGTTTTTTAAACAACTAGCGCATTTATTAATAAGCGTATCTGCGAGCTCAGGCGGTTGGACGTCAGACTTCTATATGGGAGGTCGGGGGCTCGATCCCTGAGCCAGTACTTATATAAATTTTGCTATGTACTTCTGCCGAGTTTCTGGTGCTTCAGATCCCACCTTTAAATGTAGGTTCCCTCAAAAGAATTTATTTATCTCTTTAGGATTTGGATTCAAAACTTTTTCAATTTATTATAAACAAACTAAGGGTCATAAAAAAAACTTGAGACGTCTTCAAACTCGTCTTTCAAAAAGCTGAGACGCTTAGTCAATTTATAACAATTACAGAACTATAAAAAAAATGTTTAAAAAATTGTATAAAAAAATCACCACACTGATACTTAGGGAACTATTCGTTGAAAATTTATGCTTATTTAACTGTTTTGTTAAACATTCGTCCTTTTGGATTGAAAACTTAACATTCATAATGAAAAAATAATCTTTTTTCTGAAATTTCGTTTTTTTTTGGGTTCAAAATTCAACTATTTTGTTACAAAGTTATCCCTTTTGGTTAAACATTTTAACTGTTCAGGTAAAAAATTAACGTTTTTGGTGCAAGCTTATATTCTCATGTAAAACATTCTGTTTTGTGAAAAATTTGTCATAATGGCTTCAAAATTTCACCATTTGGTGAAAATTGTTTTTTTCTTCCCAAAAAAATCTTTTTTAGTTAAAAATGTGCCTTTTTGGGTCAAAAATGCAGCTTTCTTTTATCAATTTAATTTTTTTTAGTTAAAATTTCAACTGTTGGGTTGATAATTATTGTGTTTTGGTTGAGTATTCAGGTTTATTAAAAATGAGTTTTATTGGTTTAATTCAACTGTTTTGCATTTGAAATAAAAGTTTTTATGGGTTGAGATATAAAAAATCACATTTTCCGATAAGGATTGATCTTTTTTAGTTAAAATTTACTATAGTTAGTTAAAAATTGATCTCTCTGATAAAAAATTCGACTATTCTGTTTAAAGTGCGTTTCTTTGTAAAAAATACATCTTGCTTGTTAAAAATTCTTATTTTTGGTTGAAAATGAAACTACGTTGGTAAAAAATAATTTTTTTGGAATAAAAATTCTGCTATTTTGGTAGAAAATTAACTCTACTTTTAAAAATTCATATTTTTAGGTTGAAAATTTAACTACTTTGTAAAAAATCTTAAAAATTTTGTTGGGTGAAAATTCATCTCTGTTATAGAAAATTTGGCTTTTTACTTTTGAATTCCTCTTTTTCCTCCCTTTTTGGTTTACAATTTCGTCCAAAATTTATCCTAATTGCTTTAACTCAACTGTTTTTCAATTAAAAATAAAAAGATCTTTGGTTGAAATATCTACTATTACATCTTTCGTTGAGAATTGATCTTTTTTGTTCATAGTTTATTAATTTTATTTGAAAATTCATCTCTTTGTTTGAAACTGAACTATTTTTATTGAAAATGCGTTTTTTTTAGAGAAAACTAATCTTGTGACATTAATCTGGCGGTACGTGAAGTGACACCATCGAGAAAAAAGTGAGAAAGAGAAGGAAAAGAAAGGCAAATAGAAAAGGGAAAAAGGGAAAAGTAAAGGGGAAAAAAGAAAGAAAAAAAAGGTGAAGGGGACAAGGGAAACGGAAACGGAAACGGAAAGTGGAAGGGAAACAGAAGACAGAGAAAGGGTAAGGTGGAGAGAAAACAGGAAAACGAAAAGGAAAACGGTAAAACGGCAGAAAAAAAAGGAAAAATGGTAAGGAGAAGGTGGAAAAGAATAAAATTAAAAGGGAAAAAGGATAAAAAGAAAAAAAAGGGAAAAGAAAAGGAGAAAATAGAAAGGAAAAAGGGGGAAAGAAAGAGGAAAAATGGGAAGGGGAAGAAGCAAAGGGGAAGGAGGGAAGGGAGAAAGGGTTGAGTAAAGGGAAAAACGAAAAAGGAAAAGAAGAAAAAGAAAAGTAAAAAAAAGAAAAAAAAAGGAAAAGGGAGAGGAAAGGGAAAAATCCTATTTCAGAATAGGGGCAGGGAAAGGTGAAAAGGGAAAAGAAAAGAAAAAAAAGCAAGAGCCAAGAAGGAAACGTGAGAAAGGATAGAGAAAGGGGAGAAAGGAAAAGGGCCTATTTCAGATAATTATTGTATGCACCACGGCAGTAAGGTTGTTTCATACTCGGACCTCAAATTCTGCATCCTTCTATCAAGTTTAACTTTACTGCCTAGGTACATAATCTACTATTTTATGTTCAAAATTCTGCTACTTTGATAGAGAAATAACTTTATCCTAGAAAATTTATATTTTTTAGTTAACAATTCAACTGCTTTTTAGAAAATCTGGAAAATTTTTGTTGGTTGAAAATTTATCTCTTATATTAAACATTCGTCTTTTAAATGTAAAAATTCCTTTTTCTTGGTAGAATATTTTTTTTTTGAGCAACTGTTTAAATAAATATCAATTTCATAGGGTTGAGTATTCTAGTATTTTGTTGAAAATTCTTCTTTTTGCTTTAAAAATTAATCTATTTGAGTAGAAATCCGTTCTTATTTGGTAAAAATTTCACCTTTTTTGGATCAAAATTCAACTTTTTATTGAATAAATAATCTGTTTAGGTCGAGGATTCGACTGTTTTTTTTTTTTTAATTTATCATACCTAACTGTTTTTAAATTATAAATAAAAATGTTTTCTAATTAAAATATCAACTGTTGCATTTTTCGTTGATGATCTTTTTTTTTAAGATCCACCCTGCTAGTTGAAAATTCATCTCTTTGATAAAAGGCCTAAGTATTTTGTTCAAAATTTGTTAGTTTTTGTCAAAAATTAATATTCTTGGTTATAAATTAAACAATTCTAGCATTAAATTAAACTATTTAGTAAAAAATTAACTTGTTTGTTTAAAATTTTTAATTAATAATATAAAGAATTTTCCTGTTTAGGATTAAACTATTTAGTACAAATTTTAATGTTTTGCTGAAAATTTGACTGTTTGGCTTAAAAACTCGACTATTTAGTTGTAAATGCTACTTTTGGGTTTACAAATGAGTTTTGTTTCAAAAAATACTTTTATTAGATTCCAAATCATTCTCTCTTGGTTGGAAATGAAATTTTGTTTTTGAAAATTTATTTTTTCAGGTTTAAAAGTAGCAGGATGTGATGAGCAAGTGAAGGATTAGAGGAATGATGTTAATCAGGGCAGGGAAGGGGAAACAGAAGAGTGTATTTAGGAAAGGGAAGTACAGGATCGGATGGGAAGTAGCGGTGATAAGGGTATAGAGTATAGTGTAGTGAGAAGAAGTAGGAGGTAAGTGGAGGGGTAGCTAACTATGCTTAAATAGGGGAAGTAAGAGAGTGAGGAAGGGGGTGAGGAGAGGAGGTGCTGAGAATTACTGGAAGGTCAGGGGAAGTATGAGACGCAGTAAATGGGAAGAGGAAGGGCTTAAAAGGATGGATTTAAAGTAGGAGGGGAAGATACAGATGGTAAGGAGCAGAGGTTAAGATATGTTAGGACAGGATAAGTTTCGACAGGATCGGATTGGATAGGACAGGATAAGTTAGGACAGGACATAAGAGTAAGGGGGAGATAACTTAATTACGTCTTAATAGGCTAATACCTCTTTTCAATTGACGCATACCGCTCATTTTGACTCATTTGTACCAATAAAATTTACCTTTCCTTAATATTAAATTTTTATAACTTTGAAATTGGAATGAAGTGTAATTTTCTGAAACAGATCGTTTCAAAATTACCTCTTCTTCTAAATGCTGTTATGGCACGCATCGCACAGTTCACGCTAGTGACGACTATCCTCTCATTTTACGTTAACCCTTCCTCTCCTCTGCATATTTTCCCTTGAGAAATATTGGGTAGGAAAGCGTTTGGTAAACTGAGGCAATTTTAAGATCGCGTTTACACGCACGCGATCGACGCGAGATATCGCCGTGCAGCTTTTGCGGTTCTTTGGTGATTTGTAGATTCTAATAACAGTGACAGACGCAAAATGTATTTTAACTGAACTCCATTATGAATACTAATTCTTCTTGGCTGAAAAGTGAAAATTTAACTGGTAGGGTGATATATCAAGAGGGGAGTTTAACGTCAGCCTACTTCTCTACAATCTTTTACCACTCTTTAATTTCATGCATTTTATTCAATTTTATTCAGTTTTTAGGGTGCCCGTCAATTGCACTTTTTCCTTAGCGTCGGCCTACTTCTCTACAATCTTTTACTCCTCTTTGATATAATGCAATTTGATTCAATTTTATTCAGTTTTTAGGGTGCCCGTCAATTGCACTTTTTCCTTTTCGAAAAATTAGAAAAGGGCCAGTTAGGGTAGGGAAATGGGGCAAGTGAGAGGACGTTATGAGAGACTTAGTGAGCGTAGGGAAAGTATGTGTAAATGTGGTCAGTATGGGTCGTAAGCAGGAATAGGAGAAAAAGAAGTAGGGGTAAATAAGAAAAAGGATGTAATGAACGCGAGGGGGAGTGAGCGGAAGTGAAAGAAAGTAGAAATAATGATGGCAAGTTAAAGAAGGTGAAAAGAAAAGAAAAGGCAGGATTAGCAGGGTAATGCGGATAAGTAGAAAATGGAAAGTAAGTGTAAGTGAGGTAAAGAAAAAAAGATGTAATAAAATAAGGAAAGTTAGAAAAATCAGGTAAGGAAAACAAAGGAAAAGGTGCGAAAGTGAGAAAAAGTAGAAGGAAGGATTGACAGTGATTAAGGGTAGTAAGGAAATGTAAGGGAAGGTAGCAGGGGAAACTGAAAAAACTATTAGTACAGTAATGCGGGTGAGTCGAGAAGCGGAAGGAGGGAATAAGGGAAAAAGAAGAGGTGATAAAGGGAGAGGAAGAAGGTAAAATTAGAAGAGAAAAACTGAGGTAAGTAAGTGAAAACTAGGTAAATTTAGAAAGAGAAACAAGAAGGGATCAGAAGAGGGGAAGTAGGAACAATAAGGGAAGCAAAACTTAAGAAGTGAGCGTATGTGAGGGAAAGAAGGACAAATGATTCGAAGTGAGGGAGGGTAGTGAAGGGAAGTAAAATGAGTGTTATTAGAGACTGAGTGAAGTGTGCGGAAGTAAGGTGAAGTAGTAAAAATTTTAGAAGTGAGGAAAATAAGGAGAGAGAAATAAGAGGTAATTACGGAAGAGAAAGTAAGCGAAGTAAGGAGAAAAAAACTAAGGTAAGTGAGAGAAAGTAATGGAAAGTAGAAGAACTGATTAGAAGTGAAGAAAGGTAGAAAGGAAAAGTGAGTGGACAATTGGTAGGGTAAGTATAAAGAAAAAGGGGAAATCAGAAATGAGAAAAAAAAGGTGATAAAGACAAAGCAAGTAAAAAACTAAAAAAAAAAAGAGTAATGGAAGTGATCAAATGTGAGGGAAAATAGGAGAACTAATTGGAAGTAATGGAATGTAGTGAGGGAAAGCAATAAGAAGGTTAGTAGAGTAATGCGGGTGAGTAGAGCAGGGGAAATGAGGGTTTTGAGTTCGGAAAAGCGGCAGTATAAATTTTTATTTAATAAAACGAAAATGCGTATTCATTTTCTCACCAAATAGAGTAACTTGAGTGATCTTAGAAAAACATTAGGTTTTTTAAGACACCCTATTAAAAAACCCTGGTGGCAGTCGGGACAAGTTGATTTTGGCATCTGAATTATTCTTCCCATACCTCTCGAATATATTTATTTTTAATTAAGAAAATGTGATTCATGAAATAAAATTTTGTGTCTAAATTTGTAATTATTTACAAAATACTTTAATCAAAATCTTGTTTCAAATCACAGCAAATCTGACTGTTCATTTATCAAGTGCACTTAATGCCAGAACGCATTTACCGCTTGTCAATGTTCCGAGTCGTAAAGCAAACTCGAAATTGCATATACGACGTACGTTAGATGTTTCCGCTGGGACACAGTACGATTGATCGTATATTATCCTATAAATATCTGGCAAAACTATAATTCTACGTGAAAGGAGCTATGATTCTTAAGAATGAATTCTTATACAATTTTACAGAATTTACACTCTCTCCTGTATTCCCTTCTTGTCCCTTTTTTTAAGAATCCCTATTTTTCTCCTGTTTCTAGGAAACTCCCCTTTTCCCCTCTTATGTTTTTCTATTGTTTAAATGCAAAGTGAATTTATAGAGCTAAATGAAAAATCTAACAAGTTTTGGATGGAAGTTAGTTCTATTTTGTTAAATAGTCTACTGTTATATTTTTTTTCTTTTTTTGGCTCAGCATTAATCTATTTTCCTTCCAAATTGTACTTTTCAATTATTTTCCCAAAGGCTCCTTTTTTGTATAAAAAATTTGTCATTTTTATTTAGAAATTCATCTTTTTGGTAAAAAATATAATTTTGTCAAAAATTCCACTGTCTTTTTAAAAAAAATGTAGCAATTTTAATAAAAATGCGAAAGCCTAGTCTTTTTTTTTTAAATTTTTCTTCGCTGGTTGAAAATAAATCCTTTTTTTCAACAATTTAAATAATTGTTTACAATTTGAAAAAATTGGAATTATTTTGTAAACGTCGTCTTTTTTGTCAGAAACTCAACTATTTTGTGGAATACATGTATGCTTTCTTAGATGAAAAATTGCCTTGTTGAATTGAAAATCCATTTTTTATGAAAACGTGATCTTTTTCAGTTGGAAATTCATCTTTCTTAGTTCAAAATAAACTTTTTTGTTAAAAATTCAACTTTTGAGGTTAAGCATTATATAATTATATGATAACTTACTTTTAGTTACAAAATTTGCTTTTTTGAATTAAAAATGTCCTTTTAGAGAAAAGTAAACTTCTTCGGTTGAAAATTTATCTTTTTTGGTAGGAAATTCAATTATTTTTCTCAAAATTCGTTTTTTCCACTTAAAAGTTCAATTATTTGGTATAAAATTACATTTTTTTAAAATTATATTTGGTTGAAAATTAAACTGGTTAGTTGAAAATTGGTCTCCTTGGTTTAAAAATTGATCAGTTGTCTTGATTTTTTTTTCTTGACTTAAAAAGCTTTCTTCTAATTCAAATATTTGGTTGAAAATTAAACTATTTTAAGTTTGAAAATACAACCATTTTTGAAATTTTTGTTTCAATTTAACAATCTTTTTTGATAAGTAATTTGTCTTTTGGTTCAAGAATTTAACTGTTTTTGATTAAAAATTGAAACCTTTTTTAACAATAATCAACTACGTATTACATTTTTTTTCTGAATTTATTTTTATTAGTTGAAAAGGACTACCTAGTTAAAAATTCGTGTTAAAATTCGTCTTTTTGATAGAAAATAATTCTTCTAGACTCAGGAGTCGTTTCATTTTTTGAATAAAAATTTATGTTTTTGGATAAAAAGTTCAATATTTCGTTGAATTTTGTTTTGTTTTTTTAATTGACACTTTTTCTTGGACTGCAAATTTAAGTAATTCATTTTTTGTTAAAAATTAATTTTCTTTGTTAAGAAGCCATCTCTATTGGTTAAATGTTTTACTATTTAGTGAAAAGCTTAAATATTTTGTTCAAAATTTAAATATTTGGTAGAAGATTAATTTTGGTTTAAAATTCACCTTTTCGGTTAAAAATTCAGCCTAGCTGGTTAAAACTCGAACAAATCTGTTACACATTCATTTTTTTGGGTTATAGATTTATACCATTGGTTGAAAAATAAACTATTTTCTTGAACATTTAGTTTTATTTCCTTGAACTTATCTTTTTTCAAATTAAAATTTTAACTACTTGATTCTTAGTTGAAAGTTAATATTCATTTGCTTAAAATTTCATGTATGTTGTTAAAAATTTATGTTATGGTTGAAGATTTATCTCTGAACAAATAGTGAAATATTTTGTGAAAAATTTCTTTGTCACATAAAACTCATTTTTTCAACTTCAAATTTAACTATTTCACTTTTGGTGAAAAATTAATCTTTTCTGTTCAAATTTTCATGTATGATTTCAAAAATTCATTTCGATAATACAAAATTAATTTTGGTTGAAAATTTAACTTTTGTTGCCGAAAATTACAACATTCAGTTAAAATTCGCACTACTTAGTTAAAAATCATTTTCTTTTGTTAATAAGTTTATCTGATCATTAGAAAATATGAGTTATTTGTTAACAATTAATTTTTTATCTAAAAATTTTATTATTACATTTTCCGGTGAAATTTCACTTCTTTGGTTAAAAATTCATTTATGTTGTTAAAAATTTGTCTTTTTTTGTGAAAATAAATCTTCTACTTTAAAAATTCACCTTTTTGGTTAAATTTGTCACTATTTAGCTTAAAGATGAAATAGCGTGTTAGAAAATAATTTCTTTTTTATAAGCACTTATCTGCTTTAAAGAAAAGGCAATATATTTAGAGTTG
>JAUELO010000100.1:4496557-4507622 GCA_032357855.1 Amphibolips quercusostensackenii
GAGAATTCAAGTCCGAGAAAAGCAAAGCGCTCGGTAGATTTTAAGCACCTCTAAGTGCAACAGAGCAGAGGTGAAGGAACGCAACAGAGCGTGGAGACCTCCGAGAGAGGATGTCGGACCTGGCGGCAAGAGTTGCGGAAACAAAAAGTCTTTTCATCCTCGAGCTCCATTCTTTACTTTCAGCGGTGTTTCGTATATTTTTCCGCTTACCTCTTCCCAATCGTGTCAGTGTCCTTAACCATCCAAAAGTGGTCGCTAGGAAGAGAACAACCAACTACCCTTAAGTGCCATTATAGTTCGGACGGATGGTGCTGGTGCTTCTTCAAAGCGTCAAGCACCGAGAAACGTAGTAAATGTTTTAAAGACCTAGTTTTTAAGCCTACCTTGCCCAAGAATTCCATCTAGATACCTAGATTTTTTATTGCGCTACGTAAGTTGCAATTTGAATTAAAAGAATTAAGGTTCGTTTTCCCTAATGCAGGATATCTATAAGGTAGACTGTAGCAAAAGTTGTTTTTGCAGATAAACTTACTTTTCGTTAGCCATTTGAATTCTTTGTTGCATTGAATAAATCCACTTTAGACCAAATCCATTGAAAATTAGAGAAGCTTTAAAGAAAAGTCTGGTTTATAATGGCGCAATGATTTGGTATCTGGATATATCATTCTATGGTAAAAACAAAGGAATACGTATTTCATAGTTTCAAGAAACAAACTTTTCTTTCATTCTCGAGCTTTTTTATTTACTTTTAGCGGTGCTTAGTATATTTTCACGCTTACGCCTCCCTAATCGTGGCAGTGTCCTTTACTATCCAAAGTCGGTCGCTAGGAAAAGAACTTCCAGATACCTTTAAGTATTATTATAGTTGAGACGGATGGTGCTGGTCCTTCTTCAAAAAAGCAAGCACCGAGAAACGTAGGTAATGTTTTAAAGACCTAGTTTTGGAACCAAGCTTGCCTAAAAATTTTGTCTAGATATTTAACTTTTTTTCTTTCACAACGTTGATTGCAATTCTAATCAACAGAAATAAGGGTGGTTCTCCACAATGCAGGATTTCTATAAGGTAAAGCAGAGTTAATTTGTTTTTGCAAATAGTATCAATCTTTCTCAGCTATTTGAATTCTTTTTTGCATTTGATAAATCTTCTTTAGGCCAAAACCATTTGCAAATTAGTAAAAAAATTGAAATGTCTAGGTCAAGGTGGAACAATGATTTGATACCTGGATGTATCATTCTATGCTAAAACTCAGGGAATACATATTTTATAGTTTGAGTAACAAAACGTCTTTTCATTCTAGAGGTCTATTCTTCACTTTTAGTGTTATTTCGTATATTTTTATGCTTACCTCTTTCCAATCGTGTCAGTGTCCTTTACCATCTAAAAGTGGTTGCTAGGAAGAGAACAACCAATTACCCTTAAGTGACATTATAGTTCAGACGGATGGTGTTGGTGCTTCTTTAAAAAGGCAAGCACCGAGAAACGCAGGTAATGTTTCAAAGACCTATTTTTTGAGCCGAGCTTGCCTAACAATTTTATCTAGATATATAAATTTTTCCATTTTGCTACGTTAATTGCAATTCAAATCAAAAGAAATCAGGCTCGTTCTCGTCAATGCAGTATTTCTATAAGGTAAAGCGGAGCAAAGTTGCTTTTGCAAATAGTATCAATCTTCCCTAGCTATTTGAATTCTTTGTTGCATTAAATAAATCTATCTTAAGCCAAAACCATTTGCAAATCAGAAAAAAAAATTCAGAAAGTCTGGGTCAAGTTGGAACAATGATTTAGTATCTGGATGTATCATTCTATGCTAAAAATAAGGGATAAAATATTTTATAGTTTGAGTAACAAAACGTCTCTTCATCCTCGAGCTCCGTTCTTTACTTTTAGCGGTGTTATGTATTTTTTTCCGTTCACCTCTTTCTAATCGTGTCAGTGTTTTTTAACATTCAAAAGTGGTCGCTAGGAAGAGAACAACCAACAGCCCTTAAGTGCCATTATAGTTTGGATGGATGGTGCTGGTGCTTCTTCAAAGAGCTAAGCACCGAAAATGTAGTAGATGTTCTAAAAACATATTTTTTCAGCCTACCTTACCGAAAGATTTTATTTAGGTATTATACTTTTTTATTTGACTACGTTAATTGCAATTAAACATATGAAAATAAGGGTTTATTCTTCTAAGTGCACGATTTATATGAGGTAGATCGAAGCAAAGTTGTTTTTGCAAATAAAATCACTCTGACTTAGTCATGTAAATTTCTTTTTTGCATTAACTAAATCTATTTTAGACCAAATATGTTTGAAATATTGAAAAATTTTCAAAAAAGATGAGGTTATAGTATAAAACGATTTTACATTTGGATATATCATTTAGATATATCATGTAACACAAATTTCAGCAACTTTTTACAATTACTCTTAGATTGTCTTTAAATTCAAGGGATTTCAGACCAATATAAGAGATTACTAAGAAAATTAACATTTTAAAAGATTTAAAAATGTGATAAGCGATTTAAAATCATTTCCTGAAACTGTGAAAACTAAAAGATTCTTAAAAATTTCACAGAACATATGTAAATTTCATTCGATTGAAGAAGTGTTCAAAAGATTTTCATACATTTTAAAAGATTTGGAGTGTTTTTAAAAAGTTTAAAAATGTTTCAGGGCTCATAAAACTCTTATAGGTTTAAATGGATTTCAAACATGTTTCAGAAATTGCTAAGTATTTTAAAAGATATTAGGTATTTCCGAAATATTAAAAAAAATTTTATGAAATTTAGCAGTGCTTTAAAAATAAAAGAGAAAACTGTTTGTAAAAGTTTGAAATACAAAAAAAATTAAACTTTGCTTGTACTTTTTTTCTTATTTAGGAAAGTAAACAATTTAAAAAAAAACTTGATACTTAAATAATGATTAGTGTACTTTAGCCGGACTACTTGGGATGCCAGTATGACCTTTCATACTCGGAACTGCACCAGTATATGTATAACATTGTATAACTGCTGCTTGTCACAAATAATTGTATTCATGAATTATTTTTTTAATAAAATTATTATTGTATATTAATGTGTTGAAATCAAAAGTTTGCATCTCAGAGAAATCAAATTAAAAGGTGCTCACTCGCGGAAACCAAATTAAAAGGTGCTACAGAGTTCACGGCGCGAAAGTTCCTAGTACCTAGTACAATTTAAATGAAATTCTAAAGTTTTAAACATAAAATACGTGAGCTAGTAACTTTTTTTTTATTCCGCTTAAATGAAACCTAGTTATTTAAACACGTCAATATGGAATGTCAATCTGCGATTTCTGCAACGGTTTTCCTATCAATCTAAAATATTTCCTAGTTTATCAGTTTCTGCAATTTATTTTTAAAAGCCATCTTTCTTTATTTCAATATTCATTTGCCAACAGTTTTATGCATGTAGAATCTGAATTATGAAGAGCTTTTTCTGTATATTTTCTCTCTTATTTTAAATTGAGGAACGTTTAAAGAGAGCCAGACGCTCGGTCCCTCCTATCCTAGCATGAAAGGGGTTGGAGCGAGCATCTTTACAAAATTCATTCCCACACCCTTGCACGTCCTTTAGTGTCCTCTTGAGACGCTAAAAGCTCAACCGAACCCGTCGGCTCTTGGCCGGGTATCTCGTCGGCAAAAAAAAAACGGAAACGATTTGGTAGGACATTCTGTGAAATAAATAATCTTGTCCAAGAAATGAGGAAACTGAAAAAGAAAGCGATGAGAGCAAATAAGGATACATACCAAGAAGTGAAAAGGATATTGAAAAAGAAAAACAAGAAATAAGAGTAAAAGAGGATAGGGGAATGACATTAAAACTGAAGAAGGTGTACGATGGACATGGAGGGGAATCATTAAGAAAGAGCAACGATGCAAGCGAATGTCTTACACTAAGAATTGAAAAGGATACCGAAAATAAAAAGGTGAAATTAAAATAAAAAAAAGGATATAAAAATTAAAACTAAAAAAGGTTTATAACCTACAGGGAAGCGAATTTTAAAAAAGAAGAACCGACGTAAGTGAAAATCTTCGAGCTTAGAAGTACATACTAATGATAATAAATAAAAAGAACACACGGTAAATATTGAGAAACAATGTAGAAAAGAAAATATATACAAATATAAAGTTAATGTGAAAGAGAAAAGGGGATGAAATAGTAACAATAAAACGTGTAGAATATACAGCCAAGAAGGGTGGATCGATGCAAGTACCAATGTAAGCGATTATTTTTGAGCTCATATATAAATAATTAGGATAACAAGTAATAGGCATACACGGTAAAGATAGAAGAGAATATGAAAAATATAAAAGATAAAATAAGTGAGGTGTATGAATAATAATCATATACACTGAGGATGGAGAAGGATACAGGAAATAAAAAAGGAGAAAAGGAGATATCAATGTTTAAGATGATTAGGAATCAAATTATGACTAATAAAGATATGCAATCTACAGAGTAAAGAATATTAAAGAAAAAGGTCCAATGTCAAAGACAATCTTCAAGAAGAGCAATAATAGTGAGTATAATAAATAATAAGCACAAACACTTAAAATGAAAAACATCGAAGATTAAAAACAAAAAAAAATTAAAGTAAAACAAGAAGATGATAAAATTAAAACCAAGAAACGTGTACAATGTACTGAAGAGAAAATCTTAAAGAAGAAGGACTAATGTAAGGGAATATAATATTCAATAATAGAAATAGTCGAAAGGCGTAGATAATAATAATATTAATGATTGACAGTAAGGATTGAAAGAGATACGTATGAGAAAATAGATAATTAGATTAAATTAAAGGTAAAGTGTCAAGAAGATCAAATCAAAACTGAAGAAGGTGTACACTGTACCATATACATGGCAGGGAATCTCAAAGTAGCAGGATCTATGTATGTGACTGTTTTCAAGATTAGAAAACAGTTGTAAGAATATTAAATAATAAAAATAGACATTAAATATTGAGATAGATACAGCTTGAGAAAACATTAAAAGAAATCAAAGTTTGAGAGGAAAAGGGGTGAAAATAAAACTAAAGAAGATGAACAATGTACAAGGAAGGGAATCTTGAAAAAGCAGGACCAATGTAAGCGAATATCTTTCAGCTTAGAAATGAAGAGCAAGAAAAATAAGTAATAAGAATACACACTCAGGATTGAAAAGGATACATAATAGAAAAAACTGAAGGAATAAAACCAAAGTGAAAGACGAGAAGAAATTAAATTAAAACTAAAGACGGTGTACACTGTACAAGAAAGGGAATTTTTGAAAAAATGGGATTATGCAAGCAACTATCTTTGAACTTAATAATAATTATTAGGGATAATTATTATTGAGAATGTACACTATGAACTGTGAAAAATACTGTAAATAAAAATTATATCAAAGTAAAATAGAAGAGGAGATGCACTCAGGACCAAAGATGGTGTTCAATCTACAGGAAAAGGAATCCTGAAGATGAAGGACCCATGTAATAGACTATCTCTGAGCTTAGAAATAAATAGTAAGGATAATAAATAATAAAGGTTCAAACTTAGGATTACGAACGATACAAAAAAGGAAAAAAGAAGATATTAAAGTAAAGAAGGTAAGGGGATAAAATTAAAACTAAAGAAGGTGTACAATGTGCTACAGGAAGAGAATCTTGGTGAGGGTGGACCGATGTAAGCGACTATCTTCGAGCTTGGAAATAAATTACAAATTATCTGAGCAAGGAAGAGCCGCTTGAATTTTTTGGCTCGTAAATAAGAAACTGCCACCCCTTTCCTACCCTAGTCTCTATCCTTTGGAGCTCTTCTACACCTAGCTTGGTGCTCTAGCTGCGGAGAATCAGATGGCTGTAAATCGTTGTTGGGAAAACAGGACGGAGGATGGGTGGCTCTGCCTGTCGGTAAAACAAGACTGGTGGCTCACGGATGTTTTTTCCTCTTCTTTCATTCCCAGATAGCAATAGTGTGGCACACTTTAGATGCCCAATACCACTTCTCCTCCTTTTTCTTTTTCATTTTCTTCCTCCTCCATGTTTCTTTATGGGTACGTTTCTTGATACAAAGTTGAATCGCATAATTTTGGGAAATCTACCCCTCCCTGAATCGCCTACAGGCAAATCGTAATTTTCCTCGGTATTCCAATTCTGGCGAATGTTTCGAATTTATGTATTTACGCCCACTGTTAAGATCGACGAGAGTGCTCTCTACTCAGTGAAATCAGTTCCGATACCGAGTTATGTGTGTATTCGATGCTGTGACAAACACGCAAAATGTATCCAAGCATTGCTAGGAAATAAATTAATAAGGTGGAGGGATACTCGCATGTAAGGCAAAATTTATTTGACGTGGTTTGCAATTTATTTTTGGGTGAATAGCACGCGATGTTTGCAAAAATTGATACACTAAAAATACTGAAAGTATATATTTTGGGAAGTGATAACTAATTTTCTTCTTCAATTTTAACAGGCACGAGATATCAAATCGCTAATAAAAAAATTTAATTATTAGGTTTTATGAGGCTTACCTGGTTGAAAATGAAGATAATATAAATTTTGCTGTTTGAAATTTTTTGTATTTTTTAATAATCCTTAAGTCGTCAAAATCTGAAAATAGGAAATTCTTAGATAATTATTATAGCTCTGACTTTAAGCAAGGAATTTTTTTAAATAGTAATAATTTTAAGTTAGTTCAGAAAATTTTCCAAAAGTGATATAAATCTAAGTTATACCTAGATCTTAAGAAGCAGTATTATGAAATAGTTTGAAAATTGAAGAAAAATTTTCAAATGTATGCGACATCCTTAAAATCTTTTGAATATTTTGCAATATTTTAAACCATTTGAACTCACTGTGAAATCATTGAAATCTTTTTGAATTTTTGATATCTTTTAAAATATTTTGAAACCTTTGAAATTCGTGACAAATGTTCCAAAATATTTTGTGATCTTTGTGAAATCATTTTATTTTATTTAAAGAATTTTAAAAGAATTGAAATCATTGTGAAATATTTTTGATTATATTAAAAATCTTAAAAATTCTTTAGACTCTTTGAAATCACTATCAAGTTTTTATGAAATTTTTGTAAAATCTTTAGAAACTTTTAAGATATTTGAAAACTTTTGAAGTCATTGAGATCTTCTTGAAATATTTTTTTAATCTTTTTGAAATCTTTTGAAATGATTTAAAATCTTTTGTAATGATTTGAAATCTTTGTCGAATTCTTGTGAAATTCGTGTAAAAGCTTCTAAAATCATTGTTAAATCTATTCAATCATTGAAAATATGTACTTGAAGGATTTATAAAAAATTTCGTAATCTTTGAAATCTATGTTAAATTTTTGTAAAATTGTTGTAAAATCCTTAAAAAAATTAAATGTCTTTTGCAAATTATGTAAAATTCTTGAAATCTTTCAAATTATTTAAAATGCTTCGAAATATTTCTGATTTTTTCTAATCTGTACAAAATATTCTAAAAAAATTTTGAAAACTTTCAAGTGTTGAAAATCTTTTAAATATTTGTCACATGATTGAAATCTTTTGAAATTTCTTAAAAACTTTTGGAATCATTGAAACATTTTTAAAATATTTTTAAATATTCTTGAAATATTTCAAATATGGCTGAAATAACTTATATTTCTGTGAAATAATTTAAATTTCGGTGAAATATTTTAAAATATTTGAAATATTCACAAAATTTTTTTAAATTTTTTAAAATATTGTTGGAATCTTCCTTAAATCTTTATTAAATATTTGCTAAATTCTTAATATTTTATAAAAACTTCAAAACTTTAGAAATTTTTTAGAATATCTCAAAACCTCTCCAAATCTTTGTAAAATCTTTGAAATCTTTGGAGATATTTGTAAGCTTTTGAAATCATTTAAATCCATGTAAATTTTTTTTTAAATCTTTGAAATCTTTTTAAAATGTTTTAAAATAATTTCAATTCTGTCATATCTTCGTGGAATCCTTGTGAAATCGTTTTAAACTTGTGAAATCTTTTTAATCATTGGAAATATTTTGAATATTTAGAAACCTTTTGAATTCCTTACCAATAATTTTTAACTTTTTTAAATCTTTTAATATATTTAAAATCTCTTGAAATCTTTTGGAAATATTTAAAGTAATTTTGATATTCTTAAAATGTTTGTGAAATTTTGGTAAAATCTTTGAATTATTTTCAAATTATTTTTAAATCTTTTGAAATCTTCCAATTTTTCAATCTAAGCTGAATATTATAAAATGTTTGGAAACTTTAAAGTCTTTGAAATTTCTAGAAATCTCCCAAATATTTTCAAAATTTTCCAATTTTTTACAAGCTTTTAAAATCATGAAAATATTTTTAAAATTTTTGCAACTTGAGTTAAATAATTTGTAAAATCTTTTAAAATATTTGACACGTTAGCGTACGTTCTGAAATCTTTTGAAACCTTTTAAAAATCTTTGTGTAGTATTTCCCAAAACTTTTGATTCTTTTTTCAATCTTTATAAATATTTAAAAATCTTTTAAAACCTCTAAAATCATTCATGATATTTGAAAGCTTTCGGAATCATGGCAATCTTTTCAAGATATTTTAGAATATTTTTGAAACTTTTTTAAAATCTCTTGAAATAATTCGAAATCTTCGTCAAATATTTTAACAATCCTTGTAAAATATTTTAAAATCATTGTTAAGACTTTTATCATTGCAAATAGTTGAAAGCATTTGAAATCTTTAAAATCTGTGTCAAATTTTCATCAAATTTTTGTTAAATCTTTTGAATCTTTTTCAAGTCTTTTACAATCTATATAAAACCCTTTGGGATATTTTAAATCATTTAAAATTATTTTTAATAATTTAGGTTTTTATAAATCTTTGCGAGATTTTCTAACAAATTTTAATACTATGAAATGCTTGAAAAATTTTAGAATCTTTACAAATATTAAAAATTATTAAAATTTTTTCAAATTTTTGAAATCATGGAAAATTTTTTTAAATATTTGTAAATATATTCGGAATCTTTGTCAAATTTTTGTGAAATGTTTGCGAAATATTTTTAATCTTATAAGAACTTCAAAATCTATAGCGTTTTCAGAAATCTCTTAAAATCTTAGAAATTATTGATGATATTTGAATTCTTTAAAATCTTAAAAGATATTTGTAAAATTTTCAAATTATTGAAATATATGTTGAAATGTTGTGCAATCTTTTAAATCTTTCAAAATATTTTTCAAATTTTTTAAATGCATGTGAAATTCTTGCAACTTCTTCAAATTTTGTTTAATCTCTTAAAATATTTTAAAAACCTTCGTAAATTTTTGAATTATTTAAAATTTAAAAAAATTTTTTTATCTGAGCGAGATGTTATAAAATATTTTAAAGTCTTTGAAATGTTTGAAATCATTTGGAATCTTTTAAATATATTCACCGCTTTTTAAATTTCTTGAAATATTTGCAATATAGATGAAATAATTAACATTTTTGCAAAATGTTTTTGTTCTCTAAAATCATTGAAGATATTTAAATGCTTTTGAAATCATGGAAGTCTTTTCAAAATATCTAAATATTTTTTTAATTTTTGTAAAATCTTTTTATCCTATTGAAACATATTTTGTACGAGATGTTCTTATATGTTTAAAAAACTTCAAAACGTGTGAAATCTTTTGGAATCTTAAAAATCTTTTCAATATTTTCCATATGTTTTCAAAATTTCACAAGTTTTCGAAATCATTGAAATATTTAAAAATTTTTTTTATTTTTGTAAAAATTTTTGACGTTTTTAAAATATTTGAAATGTTCGCGTCATTATTAAAAATATTTGAAATCTGTGGCAAATCTTTGTGAAAATATTTTTAAAATCTTTTCAAACCTTGAAATCATTACAGATATTCAAAAGCTTTTGAAACAATAGAAATCTTTTAAAAATATGTTAAAATATTTTTTTTATCTTTGTAAAATCTTTTTAATTTTTCGCAATATTTTTTAAATCTTCAAAATCTATGTGAAATTTTTGTAAGATCTTCAAAATCTTTTCAAAATCTTTTGAAATCTTAAAAATTTTTTAATCTGTGCGAGATGTTCTAAAATATTTTCAAAACTTTGAAACTTTTGAAATTTTTCCTATTCTTCTAAATATTGAAAAAAAAAATTTTACCTTTATAAGTGTGTTGCAAGCTTTTGAAATTATAAAAACATTTTTGAAATATTTTAAGATGTTTTTGAAATCTTTTTGAAATTTCTCTTTTTGAAATTTCTCTTTGAATTTTTTTTTTATTTTCCGAAATCTTTAAAAAGCTTTTGAAGTCATCAAAATGTTGTTTAAACCATTATAAAATCTAATATTCGAAATGTTTCCGTAATCTGTACGTCATCATAGTGAAATCTTGTTGTCTTGGCACAGCGAATCTTCAAAAAAATTCTAATTTTGAGGTAAAACAGGAAATTTTCCGAAGAAAGTACATATAGTTCGTAATTAGATCAGAAAATTTTTCAAAAAAAGTATGATCCAGTACTAAAACAAGGAATCTTCTAAAAGGATCATACTTTATACTCAAAAAAGGATTTTCTCAAAAAAGTTAATAATTTTTACATGTAATAGGGAATTTTCTCATAAATTTTCATAAAGTTTTAATCTTTTAGGTTTAATATCAGCTCGAAAGTAGCTTATTTCATCCTAATAAACCAGGGAATAATCTTTATGTATGTATATATATATATATATAATCAATTATTGCTAAGATTTCTTAGCAAGAAATTTTGTTCAGGCAATATCACTTTATTTCGCAAACTTTCCCATTCACCAAATCGAATCGACGAAAAATAATTATTTTTGGATTTGTTCCAGCAAAGAAGTACCAACCCAGGTGGTGGTATTTTTTCCTCAATTCTTGGCACCCTCTTTGAATTCTTGTTCTAAAGAATTCACAATTTTCTTGCGAAAGGGTCTGAATTATTTCGCAATATAACATTCATAACGTTCATAACACTTCCGTCTTTTTTTATTCTCCTCCTAGGAAATGCTCTGTATTTAATACTGTGAAAATGCGAAATATTTTTTCTCAAAATGAAATAAAAATAATATTTTTAATGT
>JAUELO010000100.1:4526245-4541592 GCA_032357855.1 Amphibolips quercusostensackenii
AAAACGTTTAAATAACGCCTTTTGACTTGCACGTCCAGGGAACGTTTTTAGGACGTTCCAATCACGTTCTTAAATCTCGTGCTAACTGGAAACCTCTTTTTCAAATGAAGGATATCGGTACATCAGTTCTGTAAGATGAAGACTTCGTTCATCTAAAAAACTTCTTTCTATCTAGCAAACATAGGAAGTAGACGATTAAAAAAGGTATCTATGCAATTAGTTTTAACATTGTTTATCACAGTGCAGCATCAGCTGATTTCAGTGAACGCCTATTAAACTCCGATCACCAATTTTTTTTCTTGGTTTAAAATGCCTATTGAGTTGTGTTATATTGAAGAAAAAAGGGAGAAGAGTGTGTGCACCTAGCGGTAAAAAGATTGTTTTTAGAAAGATTAAACCAGAAAAGTTTTGTGAAGACTTGCAGTTAAGAAAAAGGAATCGTACAATGGAGAGCAAGATACATTGTTCTCATGTTTGTTTAACGGCAAGATACAAAGGTCACAAAGTCGAAAATAGTCAAGGTCGTAAAAGAAAGTTGAAAAATCAAATCGATGCTTTTAATGTACCTAATGGATCTGCAAATATCAATGAGAAACCTTCAACCTCAGTATACAATGAAATGTTCAGCAATGTTCTTTAGCTTTGTAGAAGTTGCTTTTCATTAAATAGGAAAAGGCAAAACACATAGTTATAACAACGCTTAAAAACATGTAATAAAAGGAGTTAAAAAGCTCCCTGGAAAACAGCAATATCAAGTAAAAAACACCATATTGTAGAAAAGGGCAAGCTTGCAAAGCCACTGCAGCAATTGTAACAAATCAGAAAATGTTGAATTGACGGTGAGCACAAAAGGCACAAGGTCCAGAATTTTCATAAACCCGAAAGAAAAAATAAGCCGTGTCTTTTTAGTGGAAAATTTAAATGATTTTGAAATTAATACATGTGCAACAGTTTATCGCACAAAGCAATTAGCCAATCAAAACCGATTGCAGCGAAACATTTTTCTCGCATTTTTTAGAAAAAGAAGAAGAAAACACACAAAATGTATGTAAAGTTAAAAATAAAAATAAAATAAAAGTCTCGCAAAGCGTAATTTGAAGTTATCTTGAAAAGAAGATTAGCTACAATTCCAATGTAAGTGGATTTCGCAAACATAATTAGTTATCTGAAAACCTATCTAAACAGTTTTTGGGTCCATTTTAAACGAACCTATCGATGCTATAAAAGTACCGCGTCAGAGGATTTTAACAGAATTCAAGGGTTTTGAAAAGATTTTAGTCACTATTATTCAATTTTCAAGATTTTAGGATACTTCACTAGATTTCGAGAAAATATTTTAAAAAAGACAAAAAATTTTAAGAAATTGCAAACGTATTCTTGAGAAATTAGGAGTAAATGAAATTGATTGAAATTTTAAGCGACTTCTAGGAATTTTAAAAGTTCTTAAAAAATGTTCAATATCTAAACATTCTTAAATAAATTTGCAGGGCTATTAAAGATTTTTAAATGTAGTACAGTACATAAAAAGATTTCTCAGAATTTTACAAAATTCCATAGATTTACAAATGTTTGAGGAGTTTCGAAATATTTCGTAAGATTTCAGAAGATTTCGAAGATTTCGAAGAATTTTCAAATATTAAAGTGATATATAGAATTGAGGAAAATAATAAAAAATTCCCTAAGATTATAAAAAATTGCTATAGATTCTAAAGGATTTAACCCGAATCCGCCAAATTTTTTTTTTCCTGAGATATTGTTGTAAAACTTTGAGGGCTTGTTACCTCACTTGTGAACTGTCTTACTACAAAAATTCTAAGTATAGTGCGGCTTTTACTTTTCGAGATAAAGGGCGTACCATATATGGTACTGTGGGCGGATTCGGGTTAGCGTCCGCAAACGCAATTGTCGTTTTACGTGTGAAGCGTACCATATATGGTACTGTGGGCAGATTCCAATTTAAAAAAATGTCAGAGTTCTCAGGGTATTTTAGAGGATTTACACAAAATTCAAGGGTTCTCAATAGATTTCAGTCACTTTTAACAAATATAAATATTTTAAGGGATTTTAAAGACTTTTAGATATTTTAGAAGATTCGAAGAAATCCTGGGTTGGAAAAATTGCAAGGATTATAGGGATTTTCAGAGAATCTCAAGAGAGCTTTAGGAAAGAAATAAAATGCAATGGAATTTTAAGTTATTTCAAGGGATTTTATTGGGCCTTCGAGAATTTTAAAGACTTAAATATATTTTAAAGAATTTTTTAAAATATTGAAGATTTGTAGATTTTGGACAGGATCCTAACTGATTTCTAAGGATTTTACAAAATCTACAAATTAACAAATTTCTAAGAAACTAGAAATGATTTCGTAAGATTTCAGAAAAATTTGAAGATTTCGAAAAATTAAGAGCTTTCTGGGAATTTCAAATAATGTATAGAAAATTTTAAGGAATATAATCTTAAAGATTTTTAGAAGCTGTCGGGCATTCTAAAAGTTCCTAAGGACTTCAGAAGGTTAAAGAAGTTTTTGAATTTCTTAGAAATTTCAAATGATTTCGTAAGATTTCTAAAGATTTTGAAGAATTTTCTAATATTCGATGGATTCATAGGCTTTTAACAGAATTAATTAATGTTTATTAGATTTCAATGAATCAACGGATTTTAAAGATTTTAGGGATTTCAAATATCTTAGGACATTAGACAAGATTCACAGAAATTTTCATATCTAAAAATATCAAGGGATTTTAGTGAATCTTAAAGAATTTATAGAAAACTTTAGAAAGTTAATAATATGAAATGCAATTTTAAACGATTTCTAGGGATTTCAAGAATTTCACCATATTTGATGAAGGCATTGAATTTTAAAGGAGATTAAAAGTGTCTTCAAGATTACGTGGACTTTTTAAACATTTCAAGGGATTTGAAATAATTGAAGGCTTTTCTAGAGATTTCAGAGGGTTTTAACAAAATGTACAGTCCTTTATTATATTTAAGTGGATTTTACCGAATTGAACCCATTTTAGGAAATTTCAATGCTTTGAGAATATTTTCAAAAATTTCAAGAAAATTCAGCGCTTTAAACATTTTAAAGTATTTTAGGGAATCTTAAAGAATTTCTAAGGAGCTTCAGAAAGCAAATAAAATAAAATGGAATTTTTCAGGGACTTTTAGGGATTTTAAAAATTTCATGGGGTTTCAAAAAATTTTAAATACTTAAACATTTTTAGAGTAATTTTAAAGATATTATGGATTGCAGGATGTTGCATGGAATCCTACAAAATTTATATGTTTGTCACTAGATTCAAGAGAGAGTAGATTTCAAAGTATTAAAAAAAGAGTTTTCTAGGAATTTCAGAGGATTTTAACAACATTCAAGGGTTTTTAATTTTTTTTTAGGGTACTTAAGAAGATTTCAAGTGCTTTATCTGATTTTTAAGGATTTTATTTCGCAAAATAGAAAAAATATTTAACCACGTCAAACATCACAACTGAAACAACTCATTTTTTCGCAAAAAAGGGATCCAAAAGTTACATTAAATTTTTGACTTTTCTGTTTTCACAATTATAATGTTGCAAGCGTGTACATTTGTTTATAAATAAATCAATCCACACTTTATTTCAAGATGTTCTACGAGATTTTATTCTATTTTTGTGAAATTACTCCGGATATCATGAAATTGAAGGGATTGTATCATTTGGAAAAAATTTCAGAGGATTTTATAGAGTTTAAGGTTCTTAGAAAGTATCCAAGGAATTCAGTAAGATTTTAGCATTTCTAAGGTTTCTTAAAAAAATTTGCAGGATTTAAGAAAATTTCAGAGTATGTTAAACGGTATTTAGAATATCGATAATATTTAAAAGATCTAAAGAAATAATTAGTATTAGCGATAATTAAGATAAGAAAATCTATAAAACTAAAAGTAAAATTATTTCTGAATAATTGATTTTTTTACAATTGACTTTATTCTTCCAAAAGTCTTCAAATTTTCTGGGACGAAACTGTCAGTGTATTGTTTACAATTTTTAAAAAATTACCTTTAAAACCCCCTAGAAATTACATGGAATTAGAAAATAAAAATTCTTTAGGAATTGAAAATTCAAAAGAATTCGTGTTTTAAATACTCTTGGGTAGTTAAACAAAAACTTTTAAATTCTATAATAAATAGATTAAGAAAAATAAGGTTTAAAGAAAAATTAACAATCTTAAACAATTTTTTGTTCTGTTATATTAGTGTCTTTTGCTTAAAATTACCATCGCTAATACAAATTATTAGATTTCAAAGAATGTTTACAGTATTTGAACAATAATAGGGTAGGTTGACATCATTTACTAAAAATTGGTTATCTTATACAACAGATATTTTAAAAAAACATTATCTTTGAAATTAGTATCAGATTTTTTTTATATCATAAAGTTTCAAAGACGACTTAAAATTAAATTTAAATGAAAAAAACAGGCGATTTTAAAGACTCATTATTCATTAATTATTGCAGGTTACTTCAGAGATTTACACTAAGCATTGGTATTTAAAAACAGAATAAATAATAGCTCAAAGAAGATTTTTAATTGTTCAACAGTTACAGGTTATTTTCATGTTTTTCACAGAAAATGGGTCATTAAAAAAATATATGGAGTTAAAATGTTAAAGAAGTTTCCTAGGTTCCAACAATTTCAGGTTATGTTTGTGTTTCACGTCGGAATCAGTATTTTTATAAAAAATATGTGAAATTCAAAAGAAAATACTAAATTTTTGTGCAATAATTTGGGTAAAACAATCGCGTTTCATGTGGATGTAAATTTTAAATAATTATTTCAAATTTTAAACAGTATAAGGTTATATTAACGATTTTCATTGGATTCTGGTTTTTTTACACAAAAATAATTAAATTTCAATTGAGATTTACAATTGAAAGCAATACAAAGTAATACTATGTTAGCGTTTTCTTCGAAAAGTGCTACCTGCGATTTTTTAAATAATATTTTTCAGGCTATGTTTAATCGAAATCATTGCACTTTAATGATTTAATTTCACAATTACACAAGAAAATCTTTTAGAAATTCGAATTACTATAACTACATAGAATGCAAAATTGTAAATATGGTACTGAAATTCTTTAGAATAATTTTTTGATAAATTTTTGTATGCGTAATAAGATAAAACACATGTGATGTATTTAACAATTTATTTCTTCCAAGAAAATATAATTTGCCAAATTTTACGATTGTATGATAAAAAGAATTTTTCGCATTGAGAAAAACAAAAATATTACTGATTGGATTCCAATATTCACCAAATTTTAGGTTAGGTTGACGTTTCGTCTAATTTCATGTTACATAAATGCTTCTCAGAGGAAATCAGTTATATTAAACAAAAATTGATTCCTAAAAAGTTTTGAAATTATGATTAATTTTCTGTCACGTTATATTAGTGTTTTTTTATCCTAAATTATTGGAATTTTTTATAAAAAATAGTTAGATTTCAAAAAATATTTACAAGTCTCTAACGAATTTGGCATACTTTAGTGTGTTTTACTTAAAATTGGTATTTTAAATCAAAAATAATTAGATTTAAATCAAATGATTTTTGTTTTAATAATGAAAATTTAAAAGCTAAAACAATTTATGATTTTTTAAGTCTTTTTTTACGGAAATTGAAATTTTTATTTAAAAATTATTGAATTTCTAAAAGGATCCATGATTCTTTCGCTTAAAAGGACAAAAATTTAGTTTAAACAACTTTTTTTCTTTCAAAACTGTTATGTTTAAGAGCAGTATTTTTTGGTTGAATTTTACTTTTTCTAACTCATTCTCACTTTTCGAACTACTTCCTTAAAAGTTAAATTACTTCGTTGAAAAACCCATTTTTTGGTCGAAGTTTCATCACTTTTGTTGAAAATTTATATATTTGATTTAAAATTTAACTATTTAGTATGAAATTCATCTATTTTGTTGATAATGCAATATTGTTATTTGAAATTTTACGAATTCAAATCTCGCGAACTTATATTGAACATAGCAGTATTTTCCTGCATTTTATACCAGAAATCGGTAAATTTAATCAAAGGATTATGAAATTCTAAAGAAGGTAAAAAATCTTTCAACAATTATTAATATGCTTGCGTTTTTGTCTAAAAATCGGTGTATATTTCAGGAAAGATTTACTATTTTTGAATAATTTTAGGTTATGCTGACATTTTTTGCTGGTAGTCGGATAGTTAAAAAAAAATAAATAAGTAAAAAAAAAAATAATAATTTAAAAGAATATTCTCATATTATTTTTTTTACTTAAAATCACTATTGATCATAAAAAATCATCGTAAGTTATGATATCAGTTTTCATCCATCATCAAAAGTATTTTCCTTGCTTTTATTTTCTATTATTTCAGTTAGTAGATACTGTTAAATATAACAAATTGCTATTATTAATGATTTGTTATTTTAGGTTTAAAATTGCGTTAGCAAAAAAAAGTATTTAAAAAAAATAATGAATTTGTCTAAGAGCATAGTAACCCAGTTTCCAAAAGTAGCTGATTCCTATTTTAAAGCGTGCAGAGTCTGAGCTTTGGTTTCAAGTGAGTTTTACACAATTACTTACGCAAATAGCATTACAATTGAAAATTACACGAAAATCAAAATTGCTATACTTAATTCAAGAATTCCTTTAGAAAAAATTTAGAATGTAAATTTAAACATTTATTTATTTCTTATACTGCTTATCACTTTATATACTTCTTTTTTCTATATATTTTTATGGACAGAGGTGATTTTTATTTGTATTAGGACAAGCCTTTCAAATCCCTGCAGGAGAAAATTTAAATTTTAACTGTATTCCTGGTAGCACAGATCGTAAAATCAGTTCGAAATTCTCTTGGGATCTTTGCATCTGTTTAGCAGGATTCCCACAGGATTGAACAACCAGATCCGTTCGTTTGTACACAACGAGGGATGTTCGTTTACCTTGCTCATCCTTTTCTTACATTGAGAAGTCTCATCTAAAATTTACCTCGTGATCTTGTCTGCTCAAAAAATTACAAGCCTTTTTTTCGTGTGAGCGAAGGAAAACAATTGCTTGAATTAAAAAAATTTTTTGAAAATATTTCAATTTTAGTTAAATAAAAAAAGTTGATTTAATCTGGACGAAACCAGATTCTGGACACTATTCATCATTTATGGAGCAGGCGAAGAAAGCATGATGAATCCACTTTTGGAAATAAAAATTGGATGTGTATGGTTTTAGCATTTTCAAAACTCAAGAAATGAAGTTCTTGACTCTTGGTTTGCAAAAAACATTTTATCCTATTGAAATTATGTTCAGCAATTTTTTTACCCTTTCGAATATATTACGAAAACTGCATAAATTCAAGCAAATGAATTTAATAATTTGATAATATTGGATCACCAGACAGATGGTTTCCGCTATATGATGCTGCTTGAATTATTCCTATAATTATAATAAAACGTTATTCGTATTAGTGATTTTCAAAAATTGTGAAATTCAAAGTTAGGATTGTTTGATAAATAAATAAGATAAACGAGAAATCTAATCTGCCACTAAAAAATAACAAAAATTATTGTAGAAGGTATAGTTAGACAAATCTTAGTTTTATAGGAAAAACAACCTGGACTTTTTAATTTTTAATTTTTACGAATTTTTTTTAAAAGTAATTTATTTTGTTATCTGAAAAATATGAATTTGTAACACATAAGTTAATTTCTAACCACAAAGTTTAATTTGCAATCAAAAAGTTAAATTTTTAATCAAAATTTGCAGATCGAACGATGAATATTCTGACAGAAAAATGAATTTTTAATAAAGAAGTTTAAGTTTTAGCAAAACAATTGAATTCTCACCCAGAAAAAGATAAACTCTTAAAGAAAAATGTGATATTTTAAATTACAATCAAAAAGGTTTTAATTTAAAATCAAAAACAGGTAAATTTATCAAAAAAATACAAATGAAAAAAAAAGTTTAATCCCTATTAAAAACAGATTAGTTTTAAACTAAACAGATTGATTTTTAACCAAGTTGATCAATTTTCCACAAAAACAGACAATTTTCAATGAAACAGTTAAGCTAACAACCAGAGAAATGTACCTTCAACCAGAAAATTAATTTTCTACAAAGAAGTTTAACTTTCAACTAAGTATGTAATGGAATTTTCAACCCAGGAAAACATTCTTATTGCCAATAGAAACAGTTAAATTCATTTAAAAATGTAAAGTTTTCAATAAAAGAGATAAATTTTCATTAACCAAAACAAATTATTTTCAACCAAATAGATGAATTTCAACTGAAATGATGTATCTTCACAAAAAAAAATTAATTTTCAGTAAAGCAGTTTAACTTTTAACCAAGTAGTATAATTTTAAACCCAAAAATACGAGTTTTTAAAGAAAAATGTAATAGTTGATATATCAACAAAAAAATATTTCAATTTCAAATAAAAAATAGTTAAATTCATCGAGAAGAGACGGATTCTCAACAAAATAGTTGAATCCCTAAACAAAACAGAGTAATTTTTAACTAAAGAGAATAATATTTAACCAAGATGAATAATTTTCTACCAAAACATAAAAATTTACTACTAAATAGTTAAATTTTCAAACAAGCAGATTAATCTTCAACCAAAAAAATTTGTTTTCAACAAAGTAGTTTAACTCTTAACCAAGTATTGGAATTTTGAACTCAAAAATATGAATTATTAACGAAGAATGTAATAACTGATATATCAGTTTGGAAATATTTTTTTTTTTATAAAAAAAATTTTCAACCAAGTAGATTTATTTTCTACCAAGAAGATTCATTTTCAACTGAAAAAAAGAATTTTCAGCAAAAAAATCACATAGTAGTTCAACCTTGAACAAATTTCTTATATTTTCAAACAAAAAATGATTAATTCATAACAAAAAATGTAATTATTGATATCTCATTTTAAAAATATTTGAATTATAATTAAAAAACAGAAAATTTCATAAATAAAAATTCTTAATATAACTGATCGATCCTCAATCGAAATGGATAAATTTCCAAACAAAGAAATTAATTTTCAATCAAGATGGTTATTTTTTTAACAAACCAGATGATTTTCAAACGAAATAGTTATATTTTGAACGTAATAGATAAGTTTATAATTGAAATTATTATTTTTAAACCAAAAAAAAATAAATTTTTTGTAAAGTAATAGTTTAACGTCCAGAAAAGATGAATTTTCAACAAAATATATAAATTGTCACCCAAAGAAAATTAACTTCCAACAAAAGAAATTAATTTTCAACCAAGATGATAAATGTTTGACCAAATAAAGGATTTTTTCAGAAAATATTTACATTTTTAACCAAAAAAATGAATTTATGACTGAAATGATGAATTTTTAACGAAAAAAGCAAAATTTTAATAAAATGGTTTGCCTTCTAATCGAGTAGTGTAATATTCATTCCAATGATTAGAAATGATAACATTTTAACTTCATTCTAATGAAATTGTCTGATTGAAAAAATTTCACGATAACATTATTCAATTTTAACAGCTTCTGATAAAAAATTTTTCTGCATAAAATACTTTCATTTTTTAATAATCCTGTCTTAAACTTCTGAATTCAGAAATAATACAAGTCTAATTCCTGTTTATTCCATGACAAATAATGACCTTTTCTAAATTTTACATGATGATTTGGAATGTTCTTACGTGTGTTACATATTTTTTATTTCAATCAAAGGTTTTTAGTTCGATATTATTAATTATTTGTTATTGTTTTAATGAAATAAATATATATTTTTTAATATTAGTCATATAGCAACCTTATAAATACTAAATTTTTCGATTTTGACTAGATGATTCGACTGATGTATTTAGAAACACTTTATGAATAAATAAAGTGATGATATTAAAAAATTTATATATTTTCTAAAATATTTTATGCAAGAAGGTTTTTTAATTTTGTAAATGTAGCAATGCATTATATAACAAATATATTTCTTTTCATGTGAGAAATTGATTAAAGTATTTAACAGGCCTATGCAACACTAATACTGCAAGCATAAAATTTATTCCTTTTGACAAAAATAATCTATTGAACGATTTAAAACCCTTTCAATAACAGCTAATGAAAAATAATAATACAAAATGATAAGCAATATTATAAAATAACAAATATTAGATAAATAATTAACAATAGAATAGCGCAGGCAGAATCGCCTCTATTATCCCCCTACACTTCTTTTGAAACCAAAATTCTTCACCTCAGAGTAAGAGAGAGAGAGAGAGAGAAGATAGCCTAACAGGGGCGAAAGTAGGTACTGAGCAAATAAATGACGTCAGCAGTGACGACAGAAAGGCAGCAAGGCGTGATGAGGCGAGAGCTGCGAGTACAAAGCAAGTGAAGCTCGACGCGCGCATCTGCCTTTATCAATTTTCCACCCCCACTGCACGACTTTCACGCAACGCCCACGCAGCTTTCTTGTAAAAAGAGCGCGCACTGTCCCAGAACGTCAGTTGTTCGAAAGCTGGTGACCAGCACTCTTACTAAAAGCTTAGAGCTGGAGTTCAGAACTAGGTACCTACAGCTAGCCACAGTTATAGGACTCCGCTGCAAGCTATTGCTGCCTCTCTCTCTCTTTCTCTGTTTCTATCACGTATGAATGTAAGAAGCAAAGATCGCAAATAAATAATAAGAAAAATTTTTTTAATAATAATTAAAACACTGCATAATTATTTGTCTCTAGAAGATTCCTTCCTTTCTCTTTCACACACGGGCTTTCTGGCACACCAGACCGCTTGTTCCGCTGATACAGCTAGCATACCAGCCATTTTAGCCGACTCGCTTACTAACTTTATTCCTTTCCCAATATCTAACAAAACAGGGACCATCCACTGGCCGAAATTCTTTTCAGGGGAAAAAAGGCAGAAGATAAAGAACGACCAATCAAGTACATTGTCATTTCACTTTTCTCGCAATCTCTCCTCCGGATCCCTTTACCACCAATTACCACTTATTACCCTATGCGTTAGAAGCAAACATATCTTCCTACCACTTCCAACAAAATCTGTCCTCCCACTCACACTCCTGGAGTTTTCCTCGATTCAATCTTCACGAGCTATCTGTTTCAATCCTATAACCAGATATAACCATGCCCTCCCTTGACATCTACTCTCTCACTCACACACGCGAATTTCCCTGTTTTAATTCCTATCTTTTTCTCGTCTCAAAGTAAGCCCAAGAGTTAGTTCCTCCTTTTTCCACTGTACACAAGTTCTTCTTTTCGTGTTTCTATCACTTCCTTTTTCTCTTGCTTAAAAGTTAGTTCCATATCTCTCCACCTTAAATAGTCTGAATCGTCTATCTTCAAAGTATATCCTCCTTACGGTTACCAAATAAAATTCATGAATAAGTAAGGAGCATATCATTCTCTTTTCAGCCATGTTTACTAATGTCTTGTTATTTTAAAATATATTTATAAACATATCAACAATTAATCAGGAATAATCAAACACTGTTTGATTCATTATCGGTGATTCCTCAATAATTAGATGAATGCTGTATCTTTAAGACACCAGAGATAGAAAAAAAATTTATATAATATCTAATAGGAGAAACCATATGTTTACTAATATTGTCAACCAGCGTCAAACCTTAAAGCAGCTAAGACCATTCCCCTAGAAACGAGCTACTTTCAGATGTCCAAGGATTATCGTATTCGTGATCTGTTCTTAAAAGATATCCTAAAAACTTTAATGTTAATGACCTGATGCAAAAACCCACGCGAAAAAGCCATCTGAACTAAATTTAAGGTTGATGTTGGTGATACGTCATATCAATTATCAAAATACTGCTAAGAGAATTTTATTGCGAAGGTCTCGTGCAACACTCTGCGCACGAATGTCGTCCTGTTTTAAATAAAGTGGTTACTTATTACCATTAAACACGGATTTTTCTGTTTTTGATTCTCCCGAAGCCAATGCACGGCTTTCATTGTAGTGCCACGATTTAGAATTCGAGCAAGTTCGGTAAGCATCTACATAGGTTGCCTAAGAATCAAGATAAAGATCTAAGACGATCGCCACTTGAGAAGTGTGAGGTTCCTGAAAATAATAAATTTTCTGAACTCGACGATGAGAAAACACCTGGACATCTAAACGATCCTTTTCTTTAACTATTGGGGTAGGAACTCCTTTCAGATAAAACTTTTTTGTAGGAGTTGTTTAGAAGTCACCTTAATAATAGCCTAATTTTTCGGATCGACCTAAGGAATGTAAAGAGTAGTCCAAATAATGCTAAACATCGCGCGAAGGTTTCTCTGCGTAGTTTTTGTACATTTAACATTTTTTAGAATTATGCAGTGTTCGAGAAATGACCACAATTGAAAATACACACTATTATGAATGCGCCCAAACTACTACAATACTACTACAATACTACTACAATGCCACTTACTCAATACTACTACAATACCACTACTACAATACTACTACAATACAGAAAAAAGACGTTGTAGCAACATGCTATGGATGATCCTACTCAAGATTGATCAATCGTGTGGTATACTTTGCTTTGATACCTTTAACCAGCCAAATGGAATAACAGCATGGCGGTTTCTGATTTTTGTCACTGGGTCAGCAAAGCAAATTCCTTCCAGTTTACTGGGCTAGGAGTGTTTCATGCTGACACTTATCGGTTATCTCAGCGGAATAGCCATGTCGGCCATAAAAGCCGAGGGCGTGTAATAAAAGTGTGGTAGTCCATAGCTCCATACTATTGGGTCATTCCTCTTCAGTAAACTAAAGTCGATTGAGGTGTAGGTATCACATCACGTACGACGTACGACGTACGTAGAATGCGGTTGTTTGCGGTTGACATAACATTTTTATTTAATACCAACCTTCCAGTTATTCGACCTTCGTGGTGCTCCTTGGTGCTCCTTGATGCTTCTTGGTCACGGCGACGTACGAGTGCCATGTACATTGCAGCGCACGTTTTCAGCCTCCAGATATGTATGTCATATGTCACGTTTACGTGTTCTGCGTAAACCCACAACATACGTGCTTTGCCCTTCTCCTAGGGCCAACGAAAAGAAATGAATCTAAAACACCTTCTTTCCAATAAAATTCCTTACTCAATTTCACAAAAATATTAAGGGGAATCCTCCTGTTTCGTCTTGTCAACATTCATGAATCTTTCAAATGTTTGAAGTTAAGGTGACAACAAACTTTAAGTACCTTTATATATTTATTAACATTTGATGACTAAGAGATTAAACATCCGTGGCAAAAATGTATTTTGACAATAAAATACAACAAATTACAATGAATAACACTAATATTAAAATTTTAATTTTCGTCAGTAGGGAGTATCCACATATGTGTCGATACCATTAAAGACCAATATCATCATAAAAAAATTAAGTTGTTGCATTTTTTAGCAAATAGATTAATTATTAAGCCGAAGAGATGATTTTTCTAAAACAAGGTTGAATTTTTAACTTGAAAATTTAAGTTCGCTACAAAAAGGTTTATTTACAGCTAAGAGAAGTAAATTTCAAGTAAGAAAGATTACTTTTCTAGCATGAAAGATAAATTTTCAATTCAAGGGATGAATTTTTAACAGAACTGTTACATTTTTAATCAAAAAAGATAAATTCAAGGAAATATTAAAATTTGTAACAAAGTGGTCCACATTTCAACTTAGTGTGGAGTTTTGTACCAAATAGCTGAATTTTTACATTACAAAAAAGAATTTTCAACAAAATTGATTAATTTTTTTTTTTGAAGAAATTTTTAACAAAGGAAATTAATTTGAAACTAAATAGTCAAATTCTCAACTCACAAAGGAAATATTTTCAACCATAAATGTAATAGTCAGATTTTCAGATAATAAAATAAATTTTCAACAAAAAAAATACAATATTCAAGCATTTGAATTGAACAGAAAAATACGAATTTCTTAGAAAATATGAAGCTGAATCATTAACCAAGTTGTTGAATTTTGAACCAAAATGCAAAGAAAAAATTTTTAACCATAGAAGGAATTTACCACTATTAAGATAAAAAAAATAATTTCTAGTCAAAAAGTTAATTTTCAACCAAATAGTTCAATTGTATATCTAATGGGTAAATTTCTACGCAAAAAGACGAATTCTAACAAAAAAATTAAATTTCCAACTCAAATTATAAATCTTCAACAAAAAATATGTATTTTTTACAAAATAGTTGAACCGTAAACTAAGGACTTAATTTCTCACCCTAAAACATGACTTCTTAAAGAAACATATATTAGTTAACATTTTAACAAATCAGAATTTAATTAGTAATCAAATACGTTTGAATTCAATAAAGAAATAGGAATCTTCCACAAAATAGATAAATCATCAACCAAAGCAGAGGATTTTCAACAAGGCATTCTTAGCATTCTTAGCCAAAATTGATAAAGTGTCAGCCAAGAAGATAAACTTTCTACCAAAAAAGTTAAATTTTTAACATAATAAATTAATTTTTAACCAGAAAATATCAATTTTCCGTTCAAAATATCAATTTAAAAAAAATTGTTATATTTGCATAAAAGAAAAGAAATTCTCGTTTTTTGTCCAGGAAGATTAATTTTTTACAAAAAAGATTAATTATAAAGAAGGTACATTAATTTTCTAATGAATATTTTAATTTTCAATTAGAAAAGATAATTGGTAGCCAACTAGTTGATATTTCAACTTTTAAAAATAAATTAACCACTAAAAATGGAATAGTTTAATTTTTGGTTAAAAAAAAAATTGTGTCGAAAATTCTTAACAAAATTTCATTACAATGGTTGAATTTTCAACCAAATAGATGAATTCTTGAAAAACAAAAATTAATTGTTGACAAAGTGCTTCAAATTTTAACTAAGTCCTTGCAATTTTCCCAAAAACAGAGGGAAAAATAAGTATACATTAGAAAAGGGAAAAAGTATTGATGGACGTCTTCCAATCTGTTCAGATAATCTGCCGTCTAACTCAATAATTAAATTATATTAATGTTTACCGTAATATTAATACATTGAATAAATAAATTAAAAATAACCAAAATTAGTTTTAAAAATTGTTTATAAACATAATTTACATCAGTTTATCAAATAAAAAATTAATGAAACTCAACTTTTTCATGTATAAAAAATTGAGGAAAATATTTTGTTTAGAAAAGATTATTATTTCTCTTGTGATTGATAAACTTTCTAAATCTGAAGATAATTAATGCTAAAAAAATATATTCTGTTAAAAGAATACAAATTTGCGAAATAAAATTTTACAATTTAAAAAATATTTGCAATAAAATGCACTGTGAAAGCAAGCAATAAATCTGCAAATTTAAGAGGATTATTTATTA
>JAUELO010000100.1:4569987-4581812 GCA_032357855.1 Amphibolips quercusostensackenii
AATTTTTTTAAACGTTTTATTTAAATGTTATATTATAACTTTCTCATATAATTATTTCTAATGTTAAAAATACTTTATTTAATGTGAATCTACTTAAAAATTATTACTGTATATTCGCATCAAAATTTTAGTACACATTTACTTTTTGTGAGTTTTATAAGTGCTGCAAGATTGCTAATATGAGTAGGATAAATATTTTTAGGGTAGCGACTTGACTGGGAAATAACCGGGAATTTTATTGTCAAGAAATTTATTTAAAACCCGAAAATTTATTTCTGATCGCAGTGAAATTTAAGCTTATATTATTTAAATAATTTATGTTAATTGAGAAAAGTGATTTCTACTTTATCTTTAATCGTACGTTATACCATTGTGTTTATTAGGTTACGGATTGATTTACCTATTTCAAAATTCAACTACATGGTTCAAAGTTGAACTCATTTATTACAAATTCATTTCTTTATTTAACACTTATTATTTCAATTAAAAATTCATCTCTGGTCGAAAAAGTAACTAATAATTTGTTAACAATCAATTTTTTTATCTACAAATTTAACTATTCCAGTAGAAAATTAAACTATTTTGTTGAAAATACGTATATATAAATATAAATACGTATAATAATAATTTCTTAACAATTAATTTTTTTATCTAAGGCTTTAACTATCTCGATGAATAATTGAACTATTTTGCTGAAAATACGTTTTTTTCTTGAGAATCACATTCTTTAAAAAAAATCAAACCATTCTATTTCTTGTTAAAAATTTATTTTCTTCCTCTTGTTTCAATTGTTATTTTCGTCTTTAATAAGCCAAGAAGTTAGGTCGTTTGTGTGTCTTTTTTTTAATTCTAAATATATTTCATGATTTTTCAGCATAAGATATTTTTTTATGAGAAAATAGATTTTTGTTTAATCCTAAATTAAAAATTGATCTCTTTTTAATGAAATTTTAACTATTTGGCTGAAAAATTGACATTTTTTACTTAAAAATTCAACTATTTGTTTGAAAATTTATGTACTTTGTGAAAAATCGGTATTTTTTAACAAAATTGATCTCTTTGCTTGAAATTCATTTTTTTTCTATAAAAATTTTTAACTATCCCAGTTGAAGATTCATCAGTTTGGTCGAAAATTAATTTCTTTAACTAAAAATTCAACTGTTCCATTTTTATTTGAAATTGATCTTTCCTAGTTCAAAATTTAATAATTTAGATAAAACTTGGTATTTTTCAATAGAAAATTCATCCATGTTGTTATTGACACGTATTTTGTTAAAAAGTCGATTTTTTATACAAAATTATCTTCTTTTCTGAAAGTTAATCTTTTTGTCTAAAAATAATTCTTCTTGGTTTAAAATTCATGTATTCTAATTAAGTATTTATTATTTTAATCAAAAATTCATATGTTAGGTTGGAAATAAAATCACTAAGTTGAAAGTTAAACTTTTATGTTAAGAATTATCAAAAACTTTTATTTTAATTTTTCAATTATTCAAAATTATTTTTAAGTTGAAAATTCGTCTTCTTTGGTAGAAATCAATCTTTTTGATTGGAAATCCACCTTTTTGGTCAAGAATTATATTATTAAAAAAATATATTTATTATCTTAGTTGAAAATTGATCTCTTTGGTTCGAAATTAAACTATTCTAGTTAAAGATGTACAATTTTAGTTGAAATTCAATCATTTTCTTTGAAAATGTAGCAATTTTTTAAACTTGTTTCTTTGTTTAATGAAATTTCTGAACTAAAAACCAAACTTGTTCTGATCAAATATCAAAAATTATCTTTTCTATTGAAAGTTTATTTTTTTGTTTGAAATTTTTCTTGTTGGTTAAAAGTTTATGTATTCCAGTTTAATATTTATCATTTTAGATGAAAATTTATCTTTAAGTTTTAAAATAATATGACTAGTTTTACTCTCTTTTTGAAAAATATTTTTTTATTTAAAGATTCATAATTTTAATTAAAAATTCATTTTTTGGGTTAAAAATAAGCTGTTTTAGTAAGAAATGGTTTTTTCTTCAAATGAGAAGGGATTTTTTTTGAAAATCTAACTACATATTTTGTTGCACATTTGTTTCCTTTTTGGTTGAAAATTATACATTTTCACCTGAAAACGTAACTGAAATATTCCATGACATTAATTGAAAACTCATTTATTTTGTTGGACATTCATGTTTTGACTCAAAATTTAATTATTCAATTTTTGTTTAAAAAAGAATCATTTTTAGTTTGAAATTCGTCTTTTTGTGTAAAAAATGATATTTTTGGTTAAGAAATTCATCTTTTCGGTCTAAAATTAAATTATTTTATTTAAATATTTATCATATTAGTTAAATATTTTGAAATTAGAGTTAAAATTCACCTGCTTGGCTAAACATCAACTTTTTTAACATTAAATTTGATTATTTGAAATTGTAGTTAACAATTTATCTTTTTCTCAGTGCAAATTGGGGATTTTTAGTAGCAGAATTTAACTATTTTGTTGAAGATTGACTGTTTTTGTTAAAAACTAATGCTAATTTTTTTAAATTGCACTATTTCAGTTGAAGATTCATTATCACGATTGAAACCCAGTTAGGTTAAAATTTAATTTAATTAAATAAAAATGTAACTATTCCATTTTTTGTTGAGTGTTCATTTTTTTTTTACTTCAAAATTCAACTTATTAGGTGAAAATTTGTCTTCTTTTATTAAAAATTCATACTTTTTTTAAAATTATATTTCTTAGTAAAAAATTAATCTTGTTTGAAAATTCATCTTTGTGGTTGAAAATTCAAGTATTTAAGTTGAATATTCATTATTTCAGTTAAAATTTATCTTTTTGGCTTCAAATTCAGCAATTTGAACAAATTTGTGTAAGTGAAATTTCAACCTTTGCATTTTCGTTAAAAATTGATATTTTTTAGTTCAAATTTATGTATTTGTTTCCAAATTCACTCACTTTGTAATTTTTCGCTCTGTTGTCTTGAAAGATATTTAGAATGAACGTGATAAATGAAAATAAATATTTAAGTTTCGTGCCAAATATAAATATTTTAATTTTATTTGATCAGGAAAATTGAAAAACTTGACTGGAAAGTACCGGAAAAAATTAATTGTAATTGGAGCCCAAAAACCCATTTTTTTAGTTATAAATGAAGATATTTAAAATTTAAAAAGTAAAATACTTTACAGAATATCAAACTATTTGGCAAAGATAACCTTTCTTGGTAAAAAATCATATTTTTTAGTTAAAAATTTACATTTTTTAGTTAAAAATTCAACATCTTTGTACAAAATTTATATTTTCTGTTAAAAATGAACCCTTTTATTGAAAAATTATATATTTGGGTTGCAAATTAAACTGTTCGGTAGATGAGTAGTCTTGTTATTATATATCATATTAGTCTAATAACCATTTAGTTACAAGTTTAACTACTTTGTTAAGAATTAACTTTTTTGTTCAGATTCACCTCTTTGCTTGAAAATTTAACTCTTTCGTTGAGAATTCGTTCTTAATTTGATTGAATTGGAGCCCAAAAAATCCACTTTGTTAGTTATAAAAGAATATATTTCATCAATATATATTTTTTTTACTCTCAACAATTCACGAAATAATAAACGTTTTAGGACTTTATTCAAATTTTATCGTAATAAATTTTTTGTAGGATTTGCCGATCAATATTTTTTTTTTAATATTACACAAATTTCTTTAAATCAAAGAATCTTCTTTACTACCGGTTTTGCGTGAAAAGACAAGCCTAATTTTGCGCAGCCATCTTCATTTCACATTGCCGACTGATGTTCGACTGCGCACATCGAGGCGCAGGTATACGAGTATTTTCCCAGACTGGCTAGGACTTTCTGTAATATCAGCTCGCTATTTTTCACCTCAGGAACTTATATAAATTCTTTTGAACCAAATTAAAAATATTCACAACTTTTTTAAAATTCGTCGTGTACTGAATGTGGCTTTTTACTCAAATTTCGCATAGTAAATACATAACTCTTTTTAATAAATTATTACCGAGAATTCGAAGACTCGTTTGCATTTAGTATTAAAAATTTTGAAATCTTTTATTAAAAGTCATTCAAGATCTCCAACATTTTGGTACCCGTCCGAAACTACTGGACTACTTTTACACTTTTTATAGGACAAATTTTTTTCCGTGTAGTTACTTTTTTCGTGATGTTACGGTGACAATAACTAGTTCCTTTCAAAAAGTGACTCACAATTTACTTATTCGAACTTATTCATAATTTTGAGTTTTTTTTATTCTAAAAACACAAAAATTTCTTCAGAGATGACATTAATATTTCAGATTTACTTCCTAAATACAAATGAAAATTTCCAAAAAGCTAATACTAAATATGTCGAATATTTGTCATCAGTCTTTGGATTTCAAACATTCGATCAGTGTTATTTACCATCTCCTATCATATTATTGACATCAATATTAATTACTTCATCAATAATGCAAAATTATTAATAAATGAGTCCCATATTGAATATTACTATTTACATATAATTATACAATATCGTATAATGTTTTGATGAATCCAAAACAGTATTCACTCTCCAAAAACAAAATATATAAAGAATGATTGAAAAACAATTTTCTTTAATTCATCATTTGGTTCGATTGACAAGTCTTATTATCAGATCTTTTCATTTTTGATTTCCGGAGCGGGCGTGATGGAATATAATAGAAACTTTGTCATTGGCAACGAATGAAATTGAGTTGGAAGAAATTGATGAATATGCAGATTTTTCCTGCTTCTATACTTCCTTGATGAGAGCGATGGAAATCACTATCATTAGTTTAATTGTGCCAGATTCAGATTATTGAAATTCGATGCAGCTCATAATTTGCATGTTTCCCTGATTACAAAATCTGCGCGAATAATTTATCTTGAAATAATATAGCAATGTAGCAATAATTGTTCAAAACAAATTTTACTGATCATATTTATTGTACCTTAAAGCAGAATTTTTTAGAAATTGATTTAAAGAAATTTTAAAGGTACAACAAAACTTGAAATTATGTACATCTTTAAGTAGGAACGTCGTTTGGCACCTCCTTTACCTTCTTGAATTTCTGAACGCCTTAAAAAATGTATCGTTTTATTCAATAAACTTGACGGTTTTCTTAATTAAATGACATTACTAAAAATTCAATAAAGGGTGAAAATAAAAAAGTTGATAATATCATGTTCCTGGAATATTATACGCTTTTCTTAAATTTTATTTCCATTAGTTAAAGTCAGTTATAAGAATAAAAATGATTCTTATTTCTATTTTTTTTTTTATTGAGAGACTATTTTTATATTATAAAAAAAAATAAATCTAAATTTAATTTTATGATGTCTCCAAAATCAGATTTAATTATCATTTTGACACAAAGAATATTTTTTTAATGAAATATTTTCCATTATATTTAAAAATTAAATTTTTTAATCTGGGCCTCCTTCTTTATCTCACTTACTACTAATTTTATACTTATTGTGATTGAAGTGAGATGGCCGAAAAATTTAATTTTTAAAACTCTCTGACTTTTTGAAATAATTGCAAAATGTACCAAAATGTTAATATTCTAACACAAAAATTCTCGTTCTGTAACATTTTCATGTGAATTAAAAAAAAAACTTAAAATACAAAAAAATTCTACTTACTTCAGTAAAATTGGAGTTCATAGAAAGTTATTGTAGAAACATAAGAAAAATACCTTGAAATTCATCGAAGTTTCACGTGATCTTAAAAAGAAATCAATTCAATTGAAGATAATTCCAAAATATGAGAAATTTCTAAATTTTTTTTTACGAAGAAAAAATCTATAAATTTTTTTTAAAATTCATTAAATTAAGTGGAGTTCAGTAAATTTACAAAAATTTTACTAAATTAAAAAAATTAATTGCAAGAGATATTTGAAAAATCTTCAAATTTTTGAAACAATGAATTTTTCACTTCTTGTGGATAAATTCTTTAAAATCCATTGAAATCACATATTTTAAAATTCTAGGATACTTTTCACAACCGCCCGTATATTTTTTTTCAAATTTCTTAAAATAATTAAAATTCTGGGCAGTTTCAAATCTCCTAAAAACGCCTTGTAATTTTTTTCAATTTCGTGAAATATTAAAATTTTTTTGGAATTCCATTAAGTCACTAAAATTAATCAAACTTTGTTTACACTGTCCTGAAACACCCAAAAATATAACACATCCTTTTGAATTTTCAAAAATATCTTCTCATTTTATAAAATTCTTGAAATTTTTTAAAAAACGAAAAAATATTTTAAGTCCTTCGAAATCCTTTAAAACCCTTTAAAACGTTTTAAAAATCTAAAAAAATCGTTAGAATTTATATAAATATTCTGAAATCTTAAGAGTTTTTAAAATCACTTGGAATCATGAAAATTAGTAGGAGATTTCCTCGACTGTAAAATAACATGGAATGTAATATTTCTTAAAATCATATAAAGTAACTAAAATTAATCAAAATTTCTTGCACTGTTTTAAAATATCCTGAAATAATTGAAATCCTTGACAATCTTTTTAAATAACTTAAAAAATTTTTTAAAATCATGAATACATCTGGGATTTTTTTATAACACTCTGAAATATTTTTAATTATTTAAACTCTTCAGAAATAACCTTGAAATTTATTGAAGCTTTTTTAAAAAATTAGGAATACCTTGAATTCTCTTGAAATTCTCATATAATACAAAATCTCGTAATTTTGGTGAAAAATTTTTTTAAATCTAGTCAGGTAATTAAATTATAAATATTATAATTATAATTATATAATTATATTTTTTTATTATATATTTATATTATATTATATATATTTTATATATATTTATTATATATATAATCATAATATAATTATAATATAAAAAAATTATAAATAATAAAATTACTTGCGTTTAAGAAAATACTTCAAAAATCTTTAAAATCACCTGAAGTGCCCTAGAGTGATTGAAATTGATAAAAAAATATCTTGAAAATTTCAAAATTATCCTAAAAATTCTATAAAATACATAAACATATTGTAAGCTTCCGCAAAACTACATAAAATCTAATATTTCCGGGAACTCCAATAAGTCAACAATATTTATAAAAAAAATTTCGAAATCTCTTGAAATTTTTAAAAATATTTCAAATTCTTGTTTGAGATATTTTAAAGTCTATCGGTTTTTTTTAAGCTCTTGAAAATACCTTGAAATTTTATCATACCCTGAACTAATTTAATTACTTTTAAATTTTTTGAAATTTCTTGAAATATTGTAAAGCTTTCTGATTTGATTTGGAATACCTTAGAACCTTTTAAAATTTTTGAAGCAATACGAAGTCCCTACATTTTTTCAACATAATTTCTTAAAATTAAGTAAAGAAGTCTAAAATTTCGTAAAATAATAATCAAAAATTCTACAGTTTTTCAAAAAATTCTTGAAAATTTTTAAAATGCCCTAATATGATTGAGATTGATAAAAAAATGTTTTTAAAATCTTTAGAAATCCCTGAAAATTCCTTAAAATCTATTAGAGCTATTAAAAATGACTCAGAATACCTTTAAATCTTTTAAAATCTTCAAAATGAAGTTTTTTAGAATCCTGTGAAATGTTTTCAAAAACTTTTTTACAATCTTTTACAATCTTTTACTATGCCCTAAAATATTCTTAATCCTTTAATATCTGTTGAAATCCCTTAGAATTGGTTACAACTTTTGAAAATTCCTCAGAATTTTAGAATTTCCTAAAATATTAAAAATTCTTTGCAATCGTTTTTAATTACTTAAAACTTGTTAGAGCTCTTTAAAATCCACGAAAAGTTTTTTAAAAAACTAAAAATTTTTATAATACTTTTTGATAACTACAAATTATTGAAATCCATTCAAAATTTCTTGAAATCTTCTAAAATACCCTAAAATATTCTAAGTCTTTTTAATCCTATTGAAATAATTCAAGACATTTCAAAACTCTTGAAAATTTCTAGGAATTGAAAAAAATTATTACCGATTTGTGAAATTCTTTAAAATACCTCAAAATAATTGAAATCTTGAACAAAATTTATTTTTTGAAATATTTATTTGGTTATTAAAACTTATTGCAAAACCCTTGGAATCTTGTAAAGTACCCTGGAATATTTCAACTGTTTTAAGGTCTTTTAAAATACCCTGGAATTTGTTAAATTTCTGAAAATGCCTTAGAATTTTATAGTACCCTGTAATATTTAAAATCCTTTGTGATCGTTATAAATCAATTGAAACTTGTTCAAGCTCTTCAAAATACCTTTAAAGTTTTTGAAATACCCGAAAATTAACAAAAATTTAATAACTTAAAATTATTGAAATCTATTTCAAATTTTCCGGAATCTTTTAAAATACTCTAAAATATTTAAAACCTTTTAAAGTCTATTAAAATTATTGGAAACTGTTTGAAACTCTATAAAATTCTTTGAAATTAAAAAAAAAGACTCTTAAACTTTGAAATCATTTAAAATGCATTAAAATGATTGAAATCAAATTAACGAAATTTCAAATCTTTAAAAATATCCATTTAGTCATTGCAATTTATTTTAAACCCCTTTAAATCTTGTAAAATACCCTAAAATATTTTAACTGTTTTAAAATGTTTTAAAATACTCTAGAATTTGTTTATTTTCTGGAGAATGCCTTAGAATTTTATAATAACCTATGATGTTTGAAATCCTTTGTAATCGTTTTAAGTCACTTAAAACTTAAAATAATTGAAATCAGTACAAAAAATTCTAAAATCTTTTAAAATATACTAGTTATTAAAATTTATTGCAAAACCTTCGGAATCTTATAAAATACCCTGATATATTTCAGTGGCTTTAAAATATTTTAAAATCCTATACAGTTTGTTAAAGCTCTTGAAAATGCTGCGAAATTTAATTCTTTTTTAAAAATTTTTTCATATTTTGTAATAGCTTTCAACTACTTGAAAATTGTTTAACTTTTTTAAAATCCCTTAAAAGTTGTCAAAACAGCTTGATGTCTTTTAAATTCTTTACAATAAATTCAAATTATTGGTATTTAAAATTTTTCGGGATATTTCAAAATACCGTAAACTATTTCGAATCTTAAAAAATCTATTGAAATCTTTTGAAACTTTTTTAAACTCCTGAAAATTATTTAGAACTGTAAAAAAACTTTAAAATCTTTAAAATCCTTTCAAATGCTTGAAAATAGTTGAAATTAATTATAAAGTGTTTAAAATCTTTAAAAATATTTATTTACTTATTCGAATTTATTGTAAAATTTTTGGAATTTTGTAAAATACCGTAAAATATTTCAACTGCTTGAAAATATTTTTAAATGTCCACAAATTTATGTTCAATGTACCACTCTTAAATCCTAAATACGTTTCAATAACTTAAAATTATTAAAATATATTTAAAATTCCTCTGAATCTTTTAAAATACCGTCAAATATTTCAAATCTTTTAAAATCTATTTAAACTCCTTGAAACTTTTTAAAAATCTTGAAAAATCCTAAAAATGTTAACAAATATTTTGAAATATTGAAAATTCTTTGAAATGCCTTATAATTACTAAAATCAATACAAAAAATGTCATTGTAATTTTTATAATACCCCATGTTTAAAATCCTTTGAAACCTTTTGAAGTTACTTGAAACATTGTAGATCTCTTTATGTAATCCTAAACTAGCTGTGAATTCGATCTCATGTGTTTCCACTTTATTTGTATTTATATTTAAATGTTGCTTATTTCACGACCACTTGCTTTCCGCTAGCAAATTTATTTGCTTCCCTACAGATTAAGCATTAGTGATTTTTAAATAAAAGACAAACTAAAGTTTTCATTTTGATCAATTAAAAAACAGAAATTTACAAAAAACGCGAAACGACAAAATTATACAAAATTTGTTTTTAATACAATGAAAACTCAGGTAAATCGAATTTTGTATTTAAAATAGTAGTTTTTTTAACTGGAAAAGGAAGGGAGGTAGTTCTGTCATAACTTATTGCTTTTCCGGCTTTATGATTTTTTTTTACTAAAATTATTAAAATTATTTTATTTAAAAATTTTTGGTGCGAAAATCTTTTTTATTCATGCATCGGCATTGGTTTAAGTTGATGTAAAAAGTGTTTCGGTTTAAAACATATGTTTTAAGTATTGAATATGAGCATAACTTCCTTACTCTTCAAAAAAGTGTATTGATATTATAGGTCAATTGGTTTCCCTAGAATAAAGGAATTTTCCCTTTTTGCATAAATTTTGAATTATGTTGAAGAAAAAAAGTTGTGCTATAAAAAACCATTATTTCAAATACTATGCATTATTATAGTTTCCTGACACTTTAATATTAATGTATCAATATTATACGTCAATTAATTCGTATTAAATCAACACATCGTTTCTATTCTTACATAAACTTAATATTATGAAAATAAGAACACTTTAACCATAAAAATCTATTTTTAATACAATATAGATGATCATGAGTTCCTTACTCTTTGATAAAATGTATTAATACTGTAGGTCAATCAATTGGGCTCGAACCACGGAATCTCTTCAATTCTTGAATCAACTTTGAATGATGTTAATGAAAAAAATTTTCTTTTATGAAAAACCGTATTTTCAAATATTATGCAAAACCATAACTTTCTTACTCTTAAATAAAATCTATTAATATTATAGGTCAATCGATTCGTCTCGAATCGTCACATCTTTTCTATTCTCACATCAACTTCAAATCATGAGACTGCAAAAATTTTCACTATGAAAATCGATTTTTATTATAATATAAATGACCACAACTTTCTTACTCTTTGACAAATTTAAATATATTATAGGTAAATCGATTTGACTTGAAACGAGAAATCTTTTTTGTTCTTCCATAAATTTCCAACTATGTTAAAGAAAAAAAGTTGTACTATCAAAAAAAAACATTTTTTCAAATCTTATGTATTACAATATTTTCCTTACTCTTCAATAAAATATATTAATATCATAGGTCGACCCATTCGCCTTGAATCAACACATCAATCCTATTCTCAGATCAACTTAAGACTATGAGAATGAGAACATTTTCACCATGAAAATCGATTTTTAGTATAGTATAAATGACTATAACTTCGTTACTCTTTGATAAAATGTATTAATATTGCAGGTCAATTGACTTTTCTCGAACCACGGAATCTTCTCTATTCTTCATCAACTTTGAATTGTGTTAAAAAAAAAGTTAAACTATGAAAAACTATATTTTTAAATATTATATATTACCATAGTTTTCTTACTCTTTAATAAAATGTTTTAATATTACAAGTCTATTAATTAGTCTCGAAGCAACACATTTTTTTTATTCTAACATCAACTTTATATTATAAAAATGAAAAGATTTTTACTATGAAAATCAATTTTTAATATAATATGAATAACCATAACTTCCTTACTCTTTGACGAAATATAATAATATTATCGGGCAATCGATTCGCCTTGAACCAAGAATTTTTTTTTGTTCTTGCATAAATTTTGAATTATGTTGAAAAAAAGTTGTACTAAAAAAACATTTTTTTAAATCTTATGCATTACGATAGTTTTCTTACTTGTTAATAAAATGTATACATATCATAGGTCAATTGATTCGTCTTAAATCAACAAATTCTTTCTATTCTTAGATCAACTTGAGATTATGAGAATAAAAACATTTTTACTATGAAAATCGATTTTTAGTACTCGTATAGTATAAATGACTATAACTTCGTTACTCTTAGATAAAATGTTTTTATATTGTAGGTCAATTGACTCTTTCTGAACCACGAAATCTTTTTTATTCTTTATCAATTTTAAATCA
>JAUELO010000100.1:4583303-4618329 GCA_032357855.1 Amphibolips quercusostensackenii
TTGGACAAATGGCAGAATTAAGCTGCCATGTTAAACATCCTGGCGACCGAACGGTGAGTCACCATTTAGAAACTAATATTAGCGTTGTTGCATATTGTCAAATATACCAAATATATCTAGTGAAATTAAAAGTCAATGTACAAAACAATTCTAGATAAAGCAGATCCAAAACTGTTTTTCATTTCTTCGACCGTCTTAATTTTTAATTTAAACGATTTCAATTTTAATAATTTTCAATAATAATAACTCAACTATCACAATTTATGTAAAGATCAACCATATAAATTTTTAAAGCGTAAAAAAGCCTCAAAACATTTTTTAAAGAGGCTTTTTAAGTGGAAGACTACATCTTGACTAAAAAAGACTTTTCGATGTTCAGGACAACAACGAAGTAGGCAAGTGAAGTGCCTACAGTCTGTCAGTTAATCAGAATATTGTGATATTTGTTTATTAGAATAGATTTTTTAATTCTTCTTTTATAAGTGTTTTTTAATCAATCCATAATTTGATATCGTTAAAATCATAATCCGCTAGGGTATATTAATCGAAATAGTCAATTAATCCTAACTAGAAAAATTATCACCGCTTGTGAGAAACGACCAGTATCGGGCTGAAAATTGGTGGTGCCCTGAGTGATATTTCATTTTTTTACTTCAACGTCGAATATTTTTTTCACATGTTTCATATAAATGTCATATTATATCTGTCACATTTTATTATTTTTTTAATTCAAAAATATTTAATTTAATGTAACATTGCTTAAAATTTATTACTCTACATTCCAGTCGAAAGTTCAGTACCCATTTACTTTTCGTGACTTTTATAAGTGCTAGAAGATTGATAATATGAGTAGGATAATTATTTTCAGGAAGTCGACTTGACTAAGAAATGATCGGGAATCTTTTTGACCAGACATTTAATTCAAAACCAGACATTTACTCCCGATTTTATTTAAATTCAAGTTTTTATTGTTTAAATAATTTTTTTATTTTATAAATGTGATTTCTACTTAAGCTACAGCCGTAGAGTATATAAGTGTGTTTATTAGGTTACGGATTTATTTACGTATACAAAATTTAACTGCTTGGTTGAAAGTTAAGCACATTAGTTAAAAATAATTTGTTAAAAATAAAGTGTTTTAATCTAAAAATTATATATTTTAGTAGAAAATTGAACTATTATTATGAAAATACGATCTTTTGTGAAGAATTAGGTATTTAGGAGAAAATTGAACTATTCTATTTTTGGTTAAAAATGTAAATGTAAATGTGAAATGTAAATGTAAAATGTAAATGTAAAATAGTTTGGAATTCTATTTTTTTAATTGTAAATATTTTATTTTTCATGATTTTTTAGCATGATATATTTTTTTCATGAGAAAATTGATTTCTGTTCGATCTCAAGTTAAAAATTGATCTCTTCTTGAATGAAATTTCTACTATTTCGTTAAAAACTAACATTTTTCACTGAAAAATTCAAGTATTTATTTGAAAATTTATGTACTTTGTGAAAAACTTGTCTTTTTAATAAAAAATTAATCTTTGTGGTTAAATTTTTTTTTAATCAAAAATTTGAATATCCCTGTTGAAGATTCATCATTGTACTTGAAAATCTATCAGTTTGATAAAAAATAAATTTCCTTAACCTTAAACTCAACTGTTCAATTCTTCGTCAAAATCGATCTTTTCGTTTGAAATTCAAAAAATCAAATACAAATTGGTCTTTTTAAATAGAAAATTGTATTTTTTGTTAAAAATACACGTATTTTATTAAGAAGTTGATTTTTTATGGTAAATTATCTTTTTCTTTGAGTGTTAATTTTTTTGTCGAAAAATTTTGGTTTTTGGTTGAACATTCAAGTATTTCAGTTGTATATTTATTATTGCAATTAAAAATCTATCTGTTATGTTTAAGATAAAATTATTTAGTTAAAAATTAAACTTTTCTTTAAAAACTATTTTAACTGTTTATTTTAACTTGTTAGTTATGCAGAATTATTTTTAAGTTAAAGTTTTGTCTTTTTTGGTGGAAATCAACCTTTCTGATTGAAAATTCATTTTTTTGGTCAAAAATTAAATTATTATTTCATATAAATTTTTATCATCTGAGTTAAAAATTGATCTTTCTGGGTTAAAATTCAGCTATTCTAATCAAAGACTTACAATTTCAGTCGAATGTTAATCACTCTGTTTGTAAATGTAACTAATTTTTTTAATTTAGTTTTTTCGTGAAATTTAATTTTTTTTCTAATAAAAAATTTTACTTATTTTACTAAAGTAATAAAAATGATCTTTTTCTTTGAAAGTTAATCCTTTTGTCTGAAAATTCTTTTTATCGGTTAAAAATTCAATTATTCCAGTTCAGTATTTATCATTTTAGCTGAGAATTCATCTTCAAGGTTAGAAATAAAATGACTTTGTTAAAAGTTGAACTGTTTTGTTAAAAATTATTATTATTTTTTTAAATTCAAGATTTTATTGGAAAATTCGTTTCTTGCATATCTTGTTGAAAATTTGTTTCAGTTTTGGTTAAAAATAATGGTTTTTTTAACTAAAAGTGTAACTAATAAACCAGTTTAATATTCCATAACATTTATTTAAAACTTATTTCTTTTGTTAAACATTAATTCTCTGACTCGAAATTCAATTATTTAATTTTGGTTTAAAATGACGTTTTTTCGTTGAAAATTCGTCTTTTTTGGTAGAAATTAATCTTCTCGGTTGAAAATTCATCCTTTTAATCTAAAGTTTAATTATTTAATTTAAATAATAATCTTAGTTCAATATTGAATAGTTTTGGTGAAAACTTTCTCTGTTTGGTTAAACATTAATTTTTTTAACCTTTAATTAAATTATTTAAGCTTTTGGTTGACAATTAATCTTTTTTACAGTGAAAATTAACTTTTGATTGTTTAAAAATTCAATTATTTCAGTTAAAGATTCATTCTTCTTGTTATAAACAAATGATTTTGGTTAAAAATTAAACTATTTGAATTGAAGATTTATCATTAAGATTGAAAATTCATTAGTGAGGTTAAAAATTAATTTTAATTAATAAAAATGTGTAACCAAACAAGTTTCGGTTGGAATTATATTTTTTTTATCAAAATTAAACTATTTGTTTGAAAATTTTCTTCTTTTATGAAAAATTAAACTATCCTGTAAAAAATTCATTATTTTAATTGTATTTTTCGGTAAAAAATTAATCATGTTGTTTCCATTCTTGTTGAAATTTTATATTTTCCAGTAGAAAATTTAATTATTTTTTGAAAATTCAGTCAATTTAAAATTTATCAAAAAAAATGTTTGCGTTTTGCAGTATATATGAATATTTCACTTTATTTGAACAGAAAAATTTAAAAACTTGATCAGGGGAAACGGAAAATAACCGGGAATTGGGAATTGTCCACCGAATCGCCACCCTGATTTTCTTCCTAAATAACTTAAAATATACATGTAAAAATGAATTGTAATTGGATCAATTTTTAGATCAATTTTTAGATTAATTTTCTTATATTAATTTTTTATTTTAATTAGATTAATTTTTTTAGTTATAAGAGAAGATATTACATTTATTTATTTATTTTTTACCACCAGTTATTTTTTTACTGGAAGCATTCTAGATTTTACGAATTTATTCTCGAGTAATATTGTCTATTAAAGAAAGCGGATGATTATTTTGTATTTATACAAACTGATTTTTTCTCAATGCAATCCAGTGCAAGATCTAATGGATTATTATCAAACATTGAAACAACGTCTAATGAAAAAAAAGGTTGTGTTAAAGAAACTTTAATCTAATAAGTATCTTTTGAATTTCAGCTGTTTTTAAAAACCACTCTGTATTTTCTGAAACCAGTTTTGCAAAATTAAAGATAAATTCAGCTAAGTTGTAAGTAGGACATCCAATTGTGGACACAATCTCCATTTTAAATCAGGTTTGTGCACTTTTGGTAGAGCATAAACTTTAGCTACAATACTATTGTGTTTTTATTTATTATGCCATTTCATAATTTATTAATTTTTTTCTCTTTGATCTAACGGCAATATCATTACATTTTTCTTCTATTGCTAGTACGAGACTAATTTTTATATCTTTGTGCAAAATATCGTTGCTATGCATGTTTTCCACAGTTTTATTTTAATTATCTCTATGGTTTGAAAATAGTAGAGTAACTGTTTTTCGAATACTTAATTTCTGGTATTCTTGTTCTACATTTTTAAAACAATTTTTAATGCTGTCAACCATACTATTGACTGGTGACTCACCAACTTAAAAAGAACACCAAAATTTGTCACCTAGTGCTAAGGTTTCAGCTACCTCCCAGGATATCTACATTTAAGATATTTTTGAAGAAATTTTTAAATTTAAATTTTCTATACTGTTTGGTATGAGCTAGAAACATATTTTGTATCAAATTAAACTTTTTTATATCGTTTCGTCACTTTTTATCATTTGAATCCGATTTATCATTTTTGACTCTTTATATTTGTTATCTTGAATAATTAAAGAAATGCCTAAATCTTTGAATCTCTTTTATTGTATTTTTAATCTTTGATTTGGAACATTCCTTCTACAAATATAATTTCGTTATATAAAACCTAAAAATTAACTTTTGATTTAGATTATGTGAATTGAATTTGTTGATACAATTTCGTTGTGTGCCGGAACTAAGGCATTGTTTCTACATTTAATTAAGAACGCACTACGTTCCTGAAGAGTAACTAATCTTCTATTGGTGTTGATCCAATTTCCGATGTTCAGAAATGTAAGTTTAGGTTTTTAAGTTTTTTAATTTAAGTTTTTTGTACATGTTTCCAAAACTTTATGTTTGTCGTTTTCCTGAAGAACAAAAAGATTATGTTTATTTTTTTATTCAAAATATAGTCTCTCACTTAAAAAGTCTCCTCAAAAGAGGTTGTTGAGGCTTTTTGACGCTATGATAATTTATATGGTTAATCTTTAAATTGCAGTCGCACTTTAGAATTATTTTTGAACTTGACGAAAATTGATTGCAGCGTTGTTGACTCAAAAATTGAATTTTTTTGTTTTCCACAAGATACTGATCACAAGTGTTTTCATTACATTTACTTTGAATTGTTTTTCAATTATTTGTAAAAAAAAGTTTGTTATTGATATATTATTTATTGAGATTCTTTAAAAAAGTATCGCATTAATAGTCAGGAAGGCAGTACTTCCAATAAATAAAGTTTTAAGTAATTTGTTCATTATTTCTTTTATTTTAATGACGACAGTAAGTCCTACAGAAATACTTGCTCATATAATAATTTAATTTATCTCCGATAGTATCAAACTCTGTTATGGAAGATGTTAAAAAAAACCTTATCTAAATTATCTTTTTAACTTATTTTCTATAAATTTTATCAAGATAAAATTTTTACAGTTAATCCAAATAATAAGATTATTAAACTTTTCAATATATTTAATTATATTAATGAATTAATTTAATTTTCATTTAAAAACGAAAGAAACACCTCAAGTTTCTTAGATGTAAAAGTTGAAAAAATAACTGATCTTATTTTGGTTGTTACTTAAATTATGAAATCCATTATATGTGTTGTTAAAAAATCGGTTTGATAAAGTCTTTGATCGACAAATATAATTAAGTAATATAAAATATAGAAAAAAATTGGACCAAGTATAATTATCCTTTGACGTTAATAGAACATGTCATAAAAGAACTGCTGATGAAATATAAAATACTTCCATTATAGAAAAAAAGAAAAATGGTGAAAAAATTACCAAAAAATTGATTTTAGAGTTAACTCACCATACGCTTAAGGTCTTTTGGACGGTTTTGGAAAAATCCTTGGAAAAATGTAATGTAAACGTTTATTTTAAAAATAATCACACTTTAGGAAAATGTTTGACTTTCAAAAAATATTATAAAACAATAAAAAATTTAGGTTATGTGGTTTATATAATAAAATGCATTAGTTGTAATAAACAATATATAAATAAAACTGGCAGGAGACTAAAAAGTTAAATTTAGGAACATAAAAAGGATTGTAGAATTGGTAATTTGAACACAGGTTTGTCACAACATCAATTAAAATTGAATCATATTTTTGATTTTGGTAAATGAAAATCTTGGCCAGAGAAATTAATACTTATAAAAAACGTATTATCGAATCCATTTTCATTCACAAATATATCAAAACTTTAATAGATTAAAAAACTGTAATAAAAAATAAAAATTTAATTGATCAAAGCATTAGGCGTTACCCCGCCCCCTCACCTTTTAAAAATCTTTTTACCTAATTCACGCAGTGTGGTCGAAACATTGAGGCTTTTTAGGAAATAGCTATGTTTTTTACATGTTTTCTTAAGATGCTTTTATTTTGACTGCATTATTGACCGTAATACCCAACATATTTGCTAAAATTATCTGGAATACTTTTTAAAATCCCAAGAGCACCGAAAATTGATTATAATTACTCAAGCAAAGTATTTTTAAAATAAGTTGATGGAGGAATCAACATGGCCGATAGTGGTTTGAGTAAACATAACCTATTTTCAAATTTATTTTTTAAACGTATTCAAAAAATTTGTTTAAAGAGTATAAAGAAGGGTCCACAAAGGTGTTCGAAATTGTGAAAATTGAACTCGAACAGGGATTTGTAAAAAGTACATACGTACATGCGGATGGTGAAAAAATTTGTCTCCACCGGTCCGAATACTTCGTTAGTCAATAGAGCTACTGCATGCTATTATTCTGATTGATCTAGCTATTTAAAATTTTTTTTTTCTAAGAAGTAAAGTATTAAAAAATGTTATTTATTGTAATCACAGTTTTATAATTTTATGTAGTATTCAAAAAATATGTTTTTTAAAATTGATGCAACAAACTCGTTGAATTAATCATCTTAAAAAAGCGTTGTGTATAAAGAGATTTTGTCTCACTTATATTTATGTTTATTGTTCATGTTGCTATCATTTTTTTAATTTGAAAACTATTTCGCGATAGTGTTGAAATCGGGTTTTAGAGATCTGTTTTCACTCTTTTTAATGTTGGCTTAGATACCATATGATACTAAAATTCCATTAAGTAAACCAGGTGGTTCAAGAACTTTATTTTTAAAATTCCGTGTCTAGAATTTTAATCTTGTAACATTTTTTATTCTAAATATTTTATAAACGAAATAATACAATAAAATTTCAGTTTCAAAGTCGATAAATTTAAATTTTATTATTTTAACCAATAAAGATGATTTCACACGATTAAAGATATATTTTTAAATCACAATTAAAAATTTGCAACAAAGAAGTTTGAAATGTTAAAAAAAAACTAAAATAGACTAATGTTAAACACAAAAAATTACTTTTTGCACCTAACTAGAAGAATTTTTGATAAGTCTTAAATTTTTAACAAAATCATTTAATTTTTAACAAATTAGGCAAATTCTAAAATACAGAAGATTATAATGTGAATCAAAACTATTTCAAATATAAAACTAAAATATAAATAAAACTAAATGTATAACTATTTATAAGATATTTTAATCAACATTAAAACAAAAATTAAATATAAAAAAATAGTTAAATTTTAACAAAAATGTTGAATTCAAACAATCCTGTTAAATTTTCAACCTACAAAGATGAATATTCAACTAAATGGTGAAATTCTTATGCAAAGAAAATATACTTTAACCAAAGACCTTTACGTTTTTATGTAAATAACTCAATTTTATAGAAGACAGTTGAACTTTCAACAACCACAAAAAAAATTTTAATTTGATAAGACAAATTTTTTGTCTAAGTAGAAGAATGTTTAACAAAAGAGACGATTTTCCGATCAAACAATGTGACTTTTCCATTAAATACTTAAAATTTTTAACAAAATTATTAAATTTTTAACACAATATTTCAATTTTTAATGAAATACTTACATTTTTTTTACCCAAAAGTATGCAATTCCTAACAAAAAGTCGAATGTTCAAACAAGAAAACTTAAACTTAAAATCAAAACAGTTGATATTTCAGCCAAAATAAAAGAAAACTGATTTTTAACAAAATAGTTGAATTTTCACAAAAAGAATTAAGCTTTTAACATAATGGTTAGATTTTTAAAATGGTTTAATTTTTTACAAATTGCATGAATTTTCATGCAGAGAAGATAAATTTACAACTTAAAAATGAAAAAGTTAAATTTTCATTAAGAAAAAATTATTAAAAGAAAAGGTCTAATTCTCAACAAAAAATATTTTCTTAGTCAAAAAAGAAAAAGAAGTTAATTTAAATCATTGAAATTTCAAGACCAGAGACAAATTTTCTGCAAAGCAGTTGAAGTTTTAATCCAAGATTAGTTTTTCAACAAAGAAGTGAATTTTCAACCAAAATGATAAATTTTCAATAAGAACAGTTAAACTTGCCGTTAAAAAATTATTTTCCGACCACAACAGAAATTATTTGCGTAAATTCTATTTCTTGCTTAAGATGATGAATCTTCTCCAAAAAAAATTTTTTTTAACAAAATTGTTCTACCAAAATATCAATTTTGAACAGAAAAGTTAACTTTGAAGATAACAGTTAATTTTTTAAACCAAAAGGATGATTTTCAAATCAAATTTTTTAATTTTTCAAAAAAATTTCTACAAAATATTTAAATTGTTAACTCAAAATAAAATAGTAAGGTGGAAGCAATTGCAAAAAAAAATATAAATCTCTAAACAATTTTTCATTTGCCCTGACCGTTAATATTCAAAGAACAGAATTTAAATCTTATAACATTTTTAACATGAAATCTGTACCAATTAAAAGAAAATAATTCAAAATTTAAAAATAATTATTTTATCTTTTTAAGTAAAGACAGAATTTTCAGGAAAGCAAAATAACGTTATTTGAAATCAAAATGACCATTTAAAGACGAAACAAAAGTTTGCTTATAAGCTGAAATGTTTCTGAATTGAAACCAGAAAAGTGTAATCAAAAAAAGTTATCTAATTTCGAGAAATAAAATGTGGAACTATAAAATCTCAAAGTGACAGGAACATAAAATTGGAATAGGTTCGGCTGCTGAATGCGACAAAAAATAAAATTTTCATTTAAAACAAAAAATAAATACTCCTGAAATATTAAGTCACTGAATTGAGTATGAATGAGTTTGGTTCGAAAAAGTGAACCGATTTCGAGTAAATCATTGAAGAATTTGATGGTTTAAAATTTATGGGTTTTGAAAATCGTTCTTGGATAGCAACTACAAATTTTGTTTCTAATTACAAAAATAAAAAAAATTGCAAATCTTTTTATAACTATATTGATATTAAGATTTTAAACACATCCTTTTATTACAACATGTATTTAATTTTTTAAGAATTTTTTAATGCAAAAAGGTAATTTTTAGATAAAATGTTGGTTATTTAGTCATGTACGTTAGCTATTCAATTCATAACCCAGTATTCAAATAGAAACCAAAAATTAAAATTAATCGATTTTAGTGCTACCGTAGACAAATTTCGTAATGAAAAAATTGACCGTAAGAACGTGGATTCCAGTAAGTTAAAATCTCCGTTCATAAAAGTTTTTTGAGCCAGTGCTTTAATTTTATAAAAACATTTTATAGTCTACACAGCTTTTTCAAAAAATTAGAAATAATATGTAATTTGAAAACAAGCAGATAAAACGATTACCAGACAAACTTCACGACACTTGGTTTTTGTTTAGTGTCACCGCAAAAGTGACACACGTGTTTGCAGGAAAGTTTTGAAATGCGGACGTGCTTTCTCATTGTCTACATTCATGAAGTCAGGTTCGCGAACAATGTGCGTCCCCGACAATGCTCAAGTTCCATTTTTTTTTATAAATTTACAAAGAAGCAGGGCACAGGATGTTAGTACAAACTGTAGCGAAATGTTAACGAGAGATATTGCGTCACAAGAGTTGATTAAATAGTCGTCTAGTTTTTCAAGCGTCATCGCATGTGGAATTTCATTAGCAATGAAACAATCTCTCGCGTGTTAATTAAATCGCGCTGACGGGGGGGGGGGGGCAGACGTATTATATTTTCTGTCGAGTTACAGTCATGCCATAACAAGTTTCAACGCATTGAGATTTGTATTTAATCTGATCGGTGGTGGGTGTTCCTCTTCAGTCATTATGCAAATCACTTTTAATAAAAAAGATACCAGTGCACGAATTTCAACTTCAAATTTAGTCGAGAGTTATGATTCAAAAGGGCATATTTCATTTGTAATGAATGTCGCGACTCTGTTGTGCGAAGATAAACTGTAATCTTGTTTATTGAAGTGAAACATTCTTTAATACGAAAGTGAATTTTGAAAACAAGAGCGAATTTAAAAAAACGTCCGACCGTACGACCGTATGACTGCGCAGGGTCTGGATCAAGAAAACTCTCTGTCTCTCTTGATTTTTCCTTTTTCCTTTCCCAATTCATATTTCCGTTTTCCCTTAACCTTTTCGCATCCCGTTTTTGTTTTTCCTTTCACCTCCTGCATTCTTATGACTTTTCCACATTTTTCTTTTTCTTTTTCCAGAACCATTTCCCTCTTCCTTATCCTTATCCATTTCCCTTTTCCTTGTTCCCTTCCCTCTCCTTCTTTTCCTGAATTCATCTTTCCCTTCGTCCTTTTTAATCTCCCTTTCCCCTTCTCCCTTCCTCTATCCCCTTTTATTTTTACTTTTTTCTCTTACCCTTTCACCTTTGCCCTTTTCCTCTTCCTCTTTCCCATCTTAACTTTCTCTTCCTTATACTCTCTTTCCTTTTCCCCTTTCCCTCCCACACTACCTTCATTTTTTCTTTTTTCTTTTTTCTTCTTTGTTGAGCCTTCTTCTTTTCTCCTTTTCCCCTTATTACTTTCCCCTTTCCATTTCTCTGTCACTTTTTCCTTTCCACCTTTTCCCTTTCTCTTCCTACTTTTTCTTTTTCTTTCCCCCTTTTCTCTTTCCCCTTTTTCTATTTTTTCATACACTCTTACTCTCTTCTTTTTTCTCTAACCCTTTCCCGTTTTCTTTTTTCCTTTTACCCTTTTCCCATTTCCCCTTCCTGTTTCCACCTTTTCGTTTTCTTCTTTTCCTTTTTTCTTTTTCCTTTTCCAGGTTTTATTCCCTTCCTTCTTTTCATTTTTGTTTCTACTTCTTTTCTTGTTTTTCTTTTCCTTTTTTCTTCAGCCTTTCCTCTTTGCCTTTTTTTTTGTTTTTCGTTTTTCCTATTTCATTTTTTTCTTTCGTCTTTCCTTCCCTCTTTCCCATTCTCTTCCCCCTCTCCTCTTCACATTTTCCTTTTTTATTTCTCCGTTTCCCTTTCCCTCACACATTTTCTTTTTTATTTTATTTTCTCCTTGCCTCTACCCCTTTTTCTAAAATCCATTTTTCTGTTCCTTAATATTATTCTTTCTTTTCATTTTCCCGTTCACTTTTTCCTATTTTTTATCCTTTCTTCTTCTCTTATTTCTTTTTTGCACTTTCTTTTTTCCTTTTTCTTCTTTTTCTCCTTTCCTTTTTTCCTTTTCCCCTTAACCTTTTCCTTGATCATTTTCTTTTCTTCTTAACACTTTCAACTTTTTCTGCCTTATTTCACGTTTTTCTTTCTCTTTCTAACTTTCTCTTTCTTATTCTTCCCTACCCTTTTTCCTTTTCCTTTGCAATTCTTGTAATTTTTAATTTTTTTTTGTTTTCTTTGGCTCTTTTCTTTTTCCCCTTTTCACCCTTATTTTTCCTTTTTTTTCTTTGCTATTTACCTTTCTACTTCTTCCTTTATATTTCTATTTCTTCTTTTTTCCTTTTCTATTTTACTACCACACTTCCATAACCATTATGTTCTCTCTTTCTTTCACCCTTTCCTCTGATCCTTTTTTCTCCTTTCCCTCTTCCCTCTTTCTCTTCTATAATTTCTTTCCCTTCCCCTTTCCAATTTCTCTTTCCCTTTTTCCCCCTCTTCCTTTTCTTTTTTTCCCTTCCCCCTTTTTCTTTAACTTTTACCCTTTTCCCCTTTTCGTTTTTTGTTTTCCTTCTTCAATTTTTCCTTTCCTTTCCCACTTTCCTATTTCTCTTTCTTTTTTTCTCCCGCTCCCTTTTCCCTTTTTCTTCACTTTCGCTTTTTCCATTTTCCGTTTCCTCTTTCTTATTACCTCATACTTATTCTTGTTTCTGTTTTTCTTTTTCCATTTTTCCTTTCCCTTTTACGTTTCCCATTTTTCTTTTCTCTTTTTCTCCCCTTTTGCTTTTTTTTCAAATTCCCCTTCTTTCTCACTCTTTCTCTTTTTTTCTCAATTTATATTTCCCCATACCTTTTGCCTTTCTGCTTTTATTATTTTGTTTTCAATCCTCTTTCCCTGTTACCCTTTTCTTCTTTCTGTTTTCCGTTTTCACTCTTTCTTTAACCCTTTTAAGTTTTACTTTCTCTTTCTACCTTGTCCGTCTTCGTCTCTCTTATCTTTTTTCTCTTGTCTCTTTTCCTCTTTCTACAACAACTTTCACTTTTTTCTTTCTCATTTCGCCCTTCTTATTTCACCCTTTCCCCTGTATCCTTTTACTCGCACTTTTTTCACCCCCCTTTTCCTTTTCTTCTTCTCTTTTTGCCCTTTTTCTTTTCCATTTTTCCCTTTCTTTTCCTTTCTCCTTTTTTTCTTCTTACACCTTTCCCGCGCTCTCATTTCCCTGTACTTTTTCCCCTTTCCCCTTACTTTTCTGCCTTTCCCCTTCTCTTCCCCTTATACGTTTACTTTTTTCTTTTTTTTCCCTTACCTTTTACCCTGTTCTCTTTCCATCATTCCCCTTTACATTTGTCCCTTTTTTGTTTTCCGTCTTCCCGTTTTTAATTCACTCTCTGTTTGAGTCTCCCTTTTGTGCGGCGATCCACACTAATTCTGAAAACTTCTTTTCGATATCACAGCTCTCTATCTGCACTCTCTTATCAAGAGCCATGGGGTTAATTACTCGGATTTTTGGTGAATACTGAAGCTGTTAAATTTTCAATTAATGTACATTTAAATTTAAAAACAATTACTTCGCTTAAATCATTTTTTATGATAAAAAAAAATCTGTCACAGCCTGGATTTGAACTGGGAACCCCACTAGCATGAGTGAGGCGTTAATTAATGACGCCACCGAGAACTAAGCAGATTTTGTCTTAATTATATTGTATTATATTAGATTGTATTAAAATTAACGCATGGGTTAACCACAATTAAATTCATGTATATACCTGTTTCTGAATTTTCTTGCCTTTTTTTGGAATATCTAAGGCTATTTCAAAATATTCCAAGCAATTTGGAATTGATTTCAATAATTTCATAGGACTTTAAAGAATGTAAAAGATTTAAGGTATTTTGAAAAAACCAATGAACTTTTCAAAAGCTTTCAAATGTTTTAAGGGATTATAAAAGATTTCAAAAGAATTAAAATATTTCCCGGCATTTTCAATTTTCAATTTATTCACAACAAATTAGGGGTATTGTAGGATTTCGGAAATATTCGCATGTTCAAAGGTGTTTTTAAAGATTTTGAATTATTAAAATTTTTTTAGGATATTTAGAAAAGTTCCAAAGCATTATCTCGATTTGAGGGCATTTTTTTAAATTCTAAGGGGCTTACAAAATTTTTAACAATTTCAATATATTTTAATGTATTTGAAATACCACAGGGTATTTTTAATTAGATTGTGTCTAGTTGTCCCGAAAAATGGGGGGAGCTGGAGAAGAGGATAGACAAGTTGTCTAGGTAATTTCTAACTACCATAAAAAAATCTATTTTCATCCAAACAATTGCATTTGAAACCAAATAGTTAAACTTTTAAGCCAAAAGAACAGGGTTCCAAAAATAAAAATTTAAAATTTAAGCCAAATAGTTTAATTTTTTAGTGAGACAAACATTTTTAAAAACAGTTGAGTTTTCAACAAAAAAGTTTCTTTTTATCTAAGAAATATGATTTTTCTAAGACAGAAGATGAGTTTTCCATCAAAAGAACTACCAAAGAACAAATGGATGCATTTTATGCAAAAAGTACAAATAATAAATTAAATATTTGAATTATTAACTGAAGAAGGATTTTTTTTAACAACACTTAAATTGTAACATTTTATGTTTATGAAATTGATTTTCACTAAAAAAAAAATTTCAACCAATTTAATTTAATCAAATAAGAAAATTTCTGACCAATTACTCAAATCCTCAACCAAGAAAATCAATTTTTAACAAAGAAGATTAAATTTATTAGCAGCTAGATAATTTTCGACAAAATGGACAAATTTTTTGCCAGATAGTTGAATTTTTAACTTATAGAAGATAAATTACCAATTAAACATGGAATAGTTAAAGTTTTAAATAAAAAATCCATTTTTTACAAAACAGAATCAAAGAAGTTGTTCTATAAAAAAAATGAATTTTTCAAAAAGTCGTTCAATTTTCAAATAAGTTCTTGAATTTTGACCTAAAAAAGATGAATTTCCAAATAAATAGTTAAATTTTTCATCAAAAATATAAATTTTTCACCAAAAATTTAATTTTTTACGAAAAAAGACAAATCAAAAAAATATATCAATTTTCATCAATATTGTTGAATTTTAAGGTCAAAAGACGAATTATCTTAATAACAGTTAAATTTTCAACTCGAAAATATAAATTTAAAAAAAAAAAGTTTTTTTTTCAAATAGTTTACTCTTGATAAAAATATTTTGATTTTTTACAAAATAGTTTGAATTTTGAACCGAAAATATTATCTTTTGACGAAAATGTTATTTTTCAACGAAATACGTAAATATTCTACCAAATTGTGGAATTCTATAGCAGAAAATAAGAATTTTCTAAAAAGCAATCTAATTTTCGACACGAAAAATGCAATTTTAACTAAAAAAAGATATCATTTAAAGAAATGTTTTGTTACAAACAAAAATATTTCTAAACAATAACAATAACAAATATTAAAACTAAATAGTTTAACTTTTAATTAGAAAAGATCAAAAATCAATAAAAAATATAAGTTTCTAATAAAAGATATAAATTTTCATTAAAAAATTATAAATTTTTAATAAAAGATATAAATTTTTAGCCATAAATAGAATAGTTATATTTTTAGAGAAATAAATTATTCGTCAACAAAAAAAGAATATATTTGAACAACATAATTAAATTTTTAACTAAAGTAATAAATTTTAACCCAAAAAATAATTTTTAACCAGATGATTAATTTTCTGAAAATAAAGTTGACTTTCAGCCAACGCGATGAATCTTTAATCCAAAAATTAATTTTCTACGAAAAAGAAGGGAATTTGAAACAACGACAAAATTATATAAAATATTAGTTCTTAACCATAAATGGAATAGTTTTATTTTTAAAATTAAAAAAATAGGGGAAAAGAGTAGTTTTTCTGCAAGAGAGCGAAAAATGGTAGAAATTTTTAATAAATGGAAAAAAAACAGAATCGTAGTTTTTAGCTTGCCCCCCTTCCTCTTACACAAATTTATTTTAATAAACAGTTTATAAGATGAATAAATGAATCGGGGGCAATGTGGGTTTAAAAGCTGGAATCAACAGTATAATGTTATATCTTCAGCACAAACAAGTAGGAACTAGTCTAAGTGGTTTCAGACAGCGTTAGGTCAGACACAATGTAAAATGTATATAGATATATAAAACATGTCAACCTATCTTGTTGTATTCATACATTCATTGCATATTCAGTCTATTCAAATATTTAGCCATCCCATTCATTCTCTTCAAGGAATGTCCCTAAATCAAGACACTCCAAGTCCTGATTTAATTCACAATATTTTGTACTCCTTCTGTAGCTCAGGGGTGAGAGCGCAGAACCGTCAGCCAGAAGATCTAAGTACGATTCCCAGCTACGAAGTTTTTTTTTCACAGAATTATTAATATTTGCTTGAATAATTACAATTAATGGCTTTTATCTTAGTTAAACTGATTAACTTTTTAGTACTAAAATTTGTCTTATATAATTATTTAAAAATTTCGAAAATTTTATATATATACAAATAATCTATTGTATTAGAAAAAAAACTATAGATAAACCTATGGGAATTGTGAAACATTTGTGTCTTGGAAAAATCTTGCTGAGATAAATAACAAATTGGAAAATATTTAATAATTAAAAAAAAAAATTTAATCAATTATATATATATATATATATATATTAATTTAATTAATTTATAAAATTAACAAATATTTAATAAAGACATGTTTGAAATAGTGATTTTCGCTGGAAATCAGTATTTAAAGAAAGTATTTTAGTGTAAAATCACAAAGATTCAAATAAGATTTAAAGCAAAACTCCGTAAGATTTTCAATTTTCAACAATTTTAAGTTTTGTTAGGGTTTTAATAAGAAATTAATATTTCCATAAAAAATGACTAGATTTTGAATATTAGAAAATGTTCAAAAATTTACTTTTTCCGTTTATCAACGTTTGTAACCGAAAATTGACATTTTTTAAACAAAATTTATTTGATTTTAATAGTTCATAATTTGTTAATAATTTTAGGTTACGCCATCCTTTCAAACAAGAAATTGGTGGATTAAAGAAAAATTATTATTATTTGAAATGATGTTGAATTTTTGAAAAGTTTTATGCTATAACATTCTTACGTAAAATTAATTTCATTAAACAACAATAATTATATTTTGTAGAAAATGTACAATTTCAAACCATTTTCTGTTATGTTGGTGTTATTCTTTAAAAATTTTTTATATTTTGAACACAAAATTTTATGAAAAAACAAAATATTTACAATTTGTGAACCAATTTTTGTTATTACATTAGTTACTCTAGTGTTTTTCATCGAAAATTATTGGTAATGGTTAATAGAAAATTATTAGATTTAAAAAAATTGGTACAACTTTTTTGTTTGAAATTCAAAACTTTCATTTTAAAAAAATTAGATATTAAAGAAGATTAACGACTTGTTAATAATTTTGATTTATATGTGTTTCATACCGGATGTCGGTTATTTTTAATTGAAAACATTGGATTAAAAAAAAGCTTTTTATATTTAATACAATTTAAGGTTAAACTAACATTTTTTAATAGAAGTATCAATATAGATTTAAAAAAAGATCTGCATTTTTTACCAATTTAAGGTTATTTTTACGGTTTTCACAAAAGATTAGTTACTTTAAGCGAAAATATTAAATTTTAAAGGAGATTGACAATCTAAAAGAATTTCCTTGCTATTTTGCGCAAGTTTTTTACGTTGAAAATTGTAATTTTGAATTAATAAAGTAAAAGATTTTTCAGATTATTATTTTGAATAATTAAATTTGTGCTTTTTGTAAAGGGTTTGTTTTTTTAGATTTTTATACCGAACATCAATTCTTTTTATTGAAAGTTATTTGATAGAAAATAAGATTACCAACTTTTTAACAATTTTAAGGTTATCCTCGCGTTTGTTACCAGAAATCGGTATAGATTTTAGAGAAAATTTACAATTGTTTATTGATTTAAGGTTATGGTAAAGTTTTTTATTAAAATTACTTATTTTGAACGAAAATCATTAAATTTCAAAAAAAATTTAAAATTTGTTATAATTTTACGCAAGTGCTTTTCGTCGAAAATTTTAATTTTAAATTCATGAAATCTTTAGATTCATCAGATTATCATTCCAAATGATCTAATTCGTTATTTTTAAATGAATAATTTAGTAATCAAAAATTGTTGAATTTAAAAAAAGATTCTAAATTTTTAAACAACTTTAGGCTATATTTCCGTTTTACACCTGAAATCGGTATGAATTTTTAAAAAGATTTCAATTTTTAATCAATTTCAGGTTATGATTACATTTCTGACTTAATGTCAGCTATTGAAAGAAAAAGGTTTAAGACTGATAATAATCTCAAACCATTTTTTTGGTATTATTCTAGTGTGTTTCTCCTAAAATTCGTATTATTATTACTAGAGAATTATTAAATTAAAAAAAAATATTCTCACAATATTTGAATAATAATAGAATAAACGTCTGTAGAGGGCAACTACTGTTACTAATAGCCTTGACCTTAAATTCGATTCTCGAGGTGGTTTGAAGGTCAAAGTGATTTTTTTAAACATGGAAACCCTAACTTTTGACCCTGGATTTAAAAGAGCGTTAAATTTCACGTTCAAAATGATATATTATGAGGGTCATGGCAAGGTTGAATAAAAGTCGAATTTGCGATTAATAACCTTAAGTTAACATGCAAATAACCTTGAAAATCAAACTTAACTTCAAGGTCATTGGTACAAGTAGGTGATATTTTTGCCTCTGATAATTTTTGTCCAAAACATTTTGCTGTTTCCAATCTTAATTCTGAACTAACACCTATTACTGAAACATTATGGCAAATTTAATTTTGATTTAAACTCACCGTGACCTTCATAAAAATATCATTTTAAGCGCAAAATTAACCGTTATTTTCAAATCTGGGTTCAAAAGCAAGCATTTCTAATTAGAAAAATCACTTTGACCTTCAAATGCCCTTGAAAATCAAATTCAAGTTTAAGATAATTGGTAGCAGTAGTTGACCCACTCTGCGCCCCTCAACTTTTGTCTAAAATATTTTTGTATATCCGACAAAAATTCTAAGTTATTTCCGAAAATAGATTAAAATAGTTCACCCTGTAAATGAATAATACATAAGTATTACATAACGTTTTTCAAGTTAAGATATCATCATATTTTAGTTATCAAAAATACTGTCAAAGCTTTTCTTTTCTATTATTTAAGATAAGAGATACAGTGAAATATAAAAATTTGGTATTAATAATTTTATCTTTAAATTTTAAAATTGCCCTACACTAACAAAAATAATCGCGTGAATCTTACTTTCTTTCTCTCCCCTATCGCTTTTCCGTTTTACGTTTCCCCATTTCTTTTTACTTTTTCTCCCTTTTCCTTTCACCCTTTCCCTTTTTCATTTTCCCCTGCTTTCTCTATTTGAGTCTCCCTTCTGTGCGGCGACTCGTAATGTCTCTGAAAAACTCTCTTCGATATCCTTATTCTCTCTTTCCTAACTTCAAATTTTTGTTACTAAATCAATATTAGGAAGCAACTGATTAAAAAAATTGGATTAATTTAAGTTCATAAATTCATTGAATCTGCATTAATTATTTCTATTTTCCGTCGCTTGAATTTAAAAAAAAATTAATAGAGAATTTTTTCCTCTTCTCTAAAACTGCAGAATGTTCATAATGTGTATATTGCTTGTTAGTAAATTATTCATCTAATATTATTTCATTTTTTTTTTTATCTCAACGTTTCTTTCGACTGTGAAGTCTCGAGTTATTGCATTATCCTCACGATCTTCTTTCCACCCTCGGGTTCATGCCCGACTCCACATTACCAGATAGGGGGGTAACGGAGATGCAATTTCTTGACAAAGTACAAGAATCTCAGGTAGATCAAAATGCCACAGAACAAAGGGTTTTTATTTTATAACACGAGATAAAAGTCTCCACTTCCATGTAAAAATGGTCAGAGAATATAAATAAAATCTCATTCATTATATTTTTTTTAAAAAGTTTATCTTAATTAATAATTTATACACAAACATTACTTTTTAGGGATAAAGTAGACGTATTAAAAGTTTTATTAACGTCTTTTTTTCGTAACCATAAATATCATTTTAGAAGAACTCTTGTAAAAAGGATGATCTTGAGTTTCCAGTCGATTGAAATTCCACATCTCCTTTCGAATGGAAGAAACATGATAAAGCATCGTTTTTGCGAAAGTAGGATCACGTAACTCGAGATACTCTCTTCGTAAATATCATTTTATATCGTCCTTTGAAAATATCTTTAGAAATGTCTCTTAGCAATAAAAAACAAAAAAAATAAACAGTAAAAGATAAAAAATAAAAAATAAATTTAAAAAAAATATTTTTTAAATCAAATATTATTTATGTAATGTCGTTTTCGGTTTTTCTAGGAGAGTATGTAGAAGAGAAGTGAGAAGAATAAGTAAAGGGGAAGTGATGGAAAGTGTAGAATGGAAAAGTAGGAAAAGTGAGTGCTAATGAATAAGGAAAAAAAGAAGTGAGAAATTGTGAGGTAGTGAAGTTAAGGAAGTGAGGGAAGAAGCGTTAGGTAAGATAGCGGTAATTAGTTTGCGGATGTATTAGAAGTGATGAGGGATGGTAGAAAGAGAATAGGGGAAGTCTGAAAAAATAAGGGTAATTAAAGAAAGTTAGTAAGAGATGAGGATAGGAGAAGTAGAAAAAGTGTGTGCATTAAAGAAAGTGTGAGAGGTAGAGGAAGTGAGGGTATTATGAGAAGTAAAAGTAATTAGGTTAAAGATGTATGGAAAGTGAAAAGGAATGTAGAAAGATGAGTAGGAGATGTAACAGAAGTGAGGGATATTCAAGAAAATGAGTGAAAAATTATGGTAAGAGTGTCGTTGGGGAAGTATGGGAAGTAGGGGAAATCAAGGCAAGGGAGGAAAGTACGGGCACTGAGGGGAATGAGTGAAGCAAGAGTAAGGGACAGTAAGGAAATGGGAAATAGTGGACATAAGAATTGATAAGTGGATGAGTAGAGGAGAAGGGAAAATGAAAGTCGGGAAATCAAGGGTTATAAAAATTGGGAAAGTAAGTGGTGGAAAGGGAGGAGAAGTAGAGATAATTAGAGTATGTTGACATTGGAATTCAGGGAACATTGGAAAATGTGAGTAGGGAAAGTGAGGAGAAACAAGAGGCATTAGACAAAGTAAGTAAAACAGTAAATATGGCAAAAGAAAAGGTGGGTCATATAAGGGGGGATTTGAGAGGTAAGAGAAATGAGGGTATTAGGAGAAGTAAAAGTAATTATGTTGGTGATGTATAGGAAGTGAAGGAAAATAGAGAAGTATAAGTAGGAAAAATAATAGAAAGTAAAGGACATTGAATAAAGTGAGTGAAAAACGGTGGTAGGGTACTTTAGGGAAGTAAGGGAAGTAGTATAAGCAGGGAAAATAATGGCAAGGGAGGACAGTACGAAGACTGAGGGAAATAAGTTAAGCGAGAGTAAGGAAAAGTAAGGAAATGGGAAATAGTATACGTAAGAATTAATGAGTACAGGAGTAGAGGAGAAGGAAAAATGAGGGTCGCAAAATTAAGAGTTATGAAAATTAGGAACGTGAGTTAAGGAAAAGAAGGAAAAGTAGGGATAATCAGAGTATGTCGGCATAGGAAGTAAGGAAACATGGTAAAAGTTGAGTAGGGAAAGTAAGAAGAAACAAGAAAAATTAGACGAAGTGAGTAAAAACAGTTAATAGAAGATGAGGAAAGCTAGGGCGAATTAGGGGGAGCATGAAAGGTAGGGGAAGTGAGGGTTATCACGAGAAGTGGAAGTAATTATGTTAAGAATGTAGGGGAAGTAAAGGGCAGTAGGAAATGAAGAGTAGGGAAAGTAGAAGAAAATCAGGGGAATTGACAAAAGTGAGTGAAATTTGATGGTAGGGCACGTCGGGGAAATAGGGGGCGTTGGGAAAGTAGGAGAAGTGGTAGAAGTAGGGGTAATCAAGGAAACGCAGAAAAGAACAGGAAGTAAGGGGAACAAGTAGAGTAGGAGTTAAAAGCAGTAAGAAAATAGAAAATAGTGGACGTAAGAATTGATAAGTAGAGGAGTAGAGGAGAAGGGGAAATGAGGGTGGCAAAATTGAGGGTTATGAAAATTAGGGAAGTGAGTGAAGGAAAAGGAGGAGAAGTAGAGATAATTAGAGTATGTCGGTATGGGAAGTGAGGAAACATAGGAAAATGTGAGTAGGGAAAGTAAGGAGGAACAAGGAAAATCATAAGAAGTGAGTAAAAACAGTGAATAGAGGAATTAGAAAGGTAGAACGAATTAAAAGAAGCATGGTAGAAAGAAGAGGTGAGGTTATTAGGAGCAGTGGAAGTAGTTCGGTTCGGGATGTATGTGAACTGAATAGCAATAAAAAAAGATAAGTAAGGGAAGTAAGAGAAAATAAGAGGATTTAAAGAAAGTGAGTACGATATGATGGTAGATGACGTTGGAAAACCAGGGAAGTTGTCATAGTAGGGAAAAGCAAGGCAAGGCAAAAAAGTACGAAAAGTGAGGGAAATAAGTGAAGCTGGAGTAAAGAGAAGTAAGGGAAAGGTAAGTAGCGAAAGTTAGAGTCAAGGACTGAAGGATTTAAGTACAAGGAAAAATGAGGGTTGTGAAATTAAGGGTTATAAAAGGTAAGGAAATGAGTGGAGGAAAAGGAGAAGAAGAAGGGATAGTTATAGTATGTCGGTATAGTAAGCGAGGCAATATGGAAAAAGGTGAGTAGGGAAAGCGAGGAAAAACAAAGGAAATTAGACAAAGTGAGTTAAAACATAGTTAGGGTAATAGAAAAAGTGGGGTGCATTAGTAAGAGTATGGGAGGAGAGGTGAATCAGTGAAAGGAATGTGAGGAAAGGTAATATAACGGGAAGTGAGAAGAAGTGAGGAAATGGAAAATAGGAAAAATGAGGGTGCTGGCATATAGACAAAGAGGGGTCAAGAATTAAGTGGTGAGAAGTGTGGCAAGTGATGATAGACAGAAGGGGCAGTAAGAGTAATGCAAAAATGAGAATAGCAAGGCATGTAAAGAGAGGAGAAAAGAAATTTGTGGTTATGGAGTAAGCAAAAATGTAAAGTGAAAGAAAAGAGGTTTGTGGTATTAGAAGTTATAAAAGTTAAAAATGTAAGTGGTAGGGAATAAAGGGGATTGGAGGTAATGAGAGTGTAGCGGTATGAGAAGTGTGGATAAATAGGTAAATGTGAGTAGAGAATGTAAAGAGAAACAAGGGGAATTAAACAAATGGAGTTGAGACAGTGAATAGGATAACAAAAGGAGCAAGGAAAAATTAGGGAAAATCAGGTTAGGGAAATAGAGAAAATGGAGATGTTTAATCAAGGAATAGATTAATATAAGGATCAACGAGTAAGAGAGTAGAAGTAATAAGGAAAATGAGGACAGCAAGGCATAAGAAAAGAAGGGAGCTTGAATTTGGATTTGCAAAAAAGAGGGTTGTGAAATAGAGGCTTATAAAACTCGTAAAAGTGTGTGAAGGAAAAAAAGAAGAAGTGGAGATTATTTAAGTGTGGTGGTATAGGAAGTGCGAGGAAATGAGGAAAGGTGAGTAGTGAAAGTTAGGTGAATTAGGAAAGTATGGGTAGTAGGGAGAATTATTTGAAGGAAAATAAGGAAAGATAATAGAAGGAAAAGTAATTAGAACTAAGAAAATGGGAAGTAGAGAAAATAAGCGTAGTTGCATGGAGAAAATGAAAGATGTAGAACTGAGGTGCAAGAATGTTTGGGAAGTGAAGAAAAAGGGGAAGAAAAATAATATGGAAAATGAAAATAACGTAGTATGGGAACTGAAGGGAGGATTAATCTGGAGTTAGAGAGTGAAGAAAAATGTAAGGTGGAAAAAAGATGGTTGGCTAAGGAAGTACACGAGGAAGAAGTTAGTGATGGGAAAAGAAAAGCGAAAGTTAAACTGCGAAAAGAAAAAGTGTTGGTGTATGAGGTCTAGACGATTAAAATAATTAATTAATGGGCTGCAAAGTCCTATTTGTAGGTGCACGGTGCCTATTTTGAATAATTATATTCATTTACAATAAATTCAATCTTGATAATTTGTTTTAAGTAAGAAAAATTCTGGCGGGAGAATTTTAATATTTAATATCTAATTATTAGTTGAAAATGCAAATGTTGGATCAAAAATCAATCTTTTCTGATTGAAGATTTACCCGTTATGTTGAAAATTCTTTTTTCTTGATGATATGAATTGTAATTGATTTGAAAGAAATATGTCTCAGTTCTATTTTTTTCAGCAAAAATTAAATTTCAAAACAAATTTAAATCGTTTTTTTTTTTTTTTTAATAAAAGCCCGTAAGATCGAAGAAAAACTAATTATGAAACATATAAAAATATTTTGCTCAAACTGTGATTTTCACTTTAAAATTTGTTTAAACTTTAATATTTCAAAGTAGAAATATTCTATTGAGTGTCAGGTTTGATATCAGGTTTCAAGAGTCCGAATAGGTTTACTGAAGTGCTAACCAATCATTAAATACCAAAGCAGATTGGCACTGTGATACTCTATATTCGCAAATCAATCGATTTCATCGTTTATGAGCCTAAACTAGGATCCTCATGGCGAGTAGTTCTGTTTCAATTATAGGATTTCGGTCAAAGGGTAATTCTGTGCACTTAGCCTTCCACGTGGTGAAATCGATGATGATTTCCGATAAAACACAATGCATTTTGCAAAGATAATTAATTAATTAATTAATTACAGAAAGTTATGTTACAGATAATTGAATACATTCTTATTTTAAAACGGTGCTTATTGCAATTCTATGATGTAAGAATAAATAGAAAAATAGAATATATAGATAAAAAGCTTATTATATATTTTTTAATAAAATATATTTAAATTTAATTTTAGTGTGTTTTGTTACGGTCTATTATGTAAGCGGCGGGAATGGATTTTGACACGATTACGTAAAAGTTTTATTCAATGAATTTTCTGCACCACCGACTTTGTACATCAAACGTTATAAATAAATAATTTTACTTTATCTAAAAATTTACTTTGATATGTGGCTAAACAATATTGGCCAAATGGAAAATTTTTATCGTAAATGATTGTCTAATAATGGCAAATAATTACGTTCTTAAAGTTTCGCTATTACACTATAATTTGTAAACTTTCTAATATTTTGAAAGAGCTAAGAAGGATTAAGTTGCAGGCAGAAAATTATTTTAAATAATTCGAGAAAAGATTATAATATTTTTAGTAATCATGAAAGATTCATAGAGATTAGAGATTATTAAAGATTTTCGTAGAATTTTTTTGTGATTTAGATAGTATTTTCAAAGAACAATTTTGAGTTTTGAAGATTTGTAAATGTGTGGAAAAAGAATATAGAAGACCTAAACATTTTTTTAATATATTTTGAAGGATTTCTAAAATTTTCAAAGAAGAATCTGTAAGATTTTCGAATTTGCGGAATTCAAAAAAATTAAGGGCAAATTTGAGTTATTTGTGAAGAAGAGAAGGTCCATATTGGATTCGTTGAAAATTTGATATGTTTATTTTTATCAGCATTAATTAAAATTTTTTTTTTATTTGAATTTTCCGAGAACTTGAATTGTCGGGAATTATTTTTTTGTTTTTTTTTTCATTCAGTATTTTGGGAATTTAAAACTTTTAGGAAAATTTAGAAATTTTAGGGTAATTCTTTACATTTTGAATTATTTTTTTTTATTTAAAAAAAATGTTGAGCCAGCCATATATATATATATACCTAAGAATATGAGACGTTTTAATTCAACTAGAAATATTTGAAAACTTAAAAACATTCCGAAAATTTATCAAATATTTCTTCATTTCTGTCTAACTTTTAAAAGTCCTAAACATCTTTTTAAAAGACTCAAATTTTTTCCAATACTTTTTAAAATCCTACAAAGTAATACATTTTTTCTTAATCTTCTAGATTCTTTTTTAACACATCTAAAATAGTAAAAACATTTTTTTTCCATTTTAAACGATTTCTTAAATTTTTAGAGAAGAATCTGTAAGATTTTTAATTTTGCGGAATTTGAAAAAAATTTAGGACCAATTTATATTATTTGTGACGATGAGAAGACGAGATTGGATTCGCTTGAAATGTGCTATGTTTATTTTTCTCAGCATTAATTTAAAATTTTCTGTATTTTAATTTTTCGAGAACTTGAATTGCCGGAAATTATTTTTTCCGTATTTTTTTTCACTTAACATTTCGGCATCTTGAAACTTCTGAGATAATTTAAAAGATTTGAAGGTAATTTTTTTCCATTTTGAATTATTTTTTTAAAGTTTCGTAAAATTTTAGTCAGCTTAAAAATTTTTTGATAATTTAAGATGTTTTGAATAAAGTTAAAATATTTAAAAACTTGAAAACATTTTAAATTTAATTTAAAAAAAAATTAAAATTAGTAAAAGACCTAAGTTGATCTTGAGTTTAAGAGTTCATAAACTTTTAACAAATAAATAAGTATTTTTAATTTTTAAATTGTACCTTTAATAATATTATTTTGTATTTTTAATACAACATTTTTCAATATAAATTTTTAAAGATTTCGCAAAAAGAAGCACATTATGAATTTCAAAATGTTTCAAAAGAATTAAACGATTTTCTTAAGATATCTAAATAAATTAATTATGATATTCAACTTGAAGAATTGATTTAAGGATAATATTACACAAAATTCAAAAAAAATTTGATTTTTAGAAATTATTAAAGGTTTTAAAAGAATAAGTTATTTCGTCAAATTGCTAGAAAAATTAAAATTGATTTTTTATTTTTAAAAAGCCTAAAGCTTTTTTCCTTTTTTTTTTAGTTTTAGAGAAATATTTTAGAAAATTTTTGAACATGCTAAAAGTTTTCCAAAACAGTCATTAAAGTATCTACAGGATTTCAAGGCAATTTTGCAGAATTTTGCAAAATTAAAAAAACATATTAGAAAAAATTTTAATTATTGTACAAGTTATTCAGAAGGTTTTAAAATTTAAAAAAAATGATTTGAAATTAAAAAAAAAATTTTTTAATTATAGCAAAATGTGGATTCCTAAAGGTCTTTAAAAAAAAGAAGCATTTTGAGAATTTTGGGTTCCAGTCAAGTTTAGGTCAAAGGTTTGAAAGAAATAAAAATAGATTTTTTAGATTTTAGTTGAAAATTTGACTGTTTAGTCAAAAATAAGTTTTGAGATAAAAATCAAGATTTTGGAGAAGAAAATTTAAATGTCTTCTAAAAAATCCGGATTTTGGCTTTGAAATTTAACAATATGTTAAAAAATCAAACTCCTTTGTTGGAAATTAGCTTTTTTGTACAAAATTTATATTTTTGGTTAAAAATTCAACTTCTTTGATAGAAAATTAAAATATGAAGTAAGAACATAAACTATTGATTGAAAAGTTAAAGTATTTTGTTACAATTTCTTTTTTTCTTTTAGAATTCAACTTATTAATAATACGTTTTTTTTACAGTTGAAACACAGTTTTTTATTTAAAAATTTAACTATTTTATTCTTGGTTAAAAACTTATCTTTTTGAGTTGAAAATCAAACGATTTGGGTGAAAATCCATCTTTCTTAGTTAAATATTCAAGTACTTAGATAAAAGTTCATTTATTTGGTTGATCATTGATATTTTCTTGTAAAAAATTAATTTTCTTGGTTGGAAAATCAATTTTTTAATTAAAAATTCATCTATTTTCGTGAATATTACCCTCTTTTTTTGAACTCATTTTTTGTTGAGGATTCATCATCCTAGTTCAAAATTCATCTCTTTGGTCAAAAACCAAAAAATTATGCTAAAAAATTTTTTTTTTTTGGTTGAGGATTAATTTGATTTTGCTACAAATGTAATTATTGTATTTTTGGTCAAAAATTAATATTTTTAATTGCATATTAATATTTACGCTTCAAAAATTTATTACTGATTATTATTTTTTTGTTTGGTAATTGTTTGTTAATTTTTTGTAAAAAAATTATTATTCTAATCAAAGACTTACAACTTTGGTTAATAATTCAACTATTTGGTCGTAAATTAACTTTCACGTTAAAAATGTACACGTTCGGGTGGAAAATTCAAATTTTCTTTATAAAAATAGTCTTTTGTTTTGAAAATTTAACAATTTTGTAAGTAATCGAACCCTTTGGTTAAAACCTCAACTATTTATTTAAAAATCAAACTATTTAATTGCAAATCGATATTTTGAATTTAAAATTACCTCTCATGTCAGAAATTATTCTTTTTTGGTTTGGGAGTCAACCGTCTTTTAAAATATAAAAATTTTTAGACCAAAAAATAAACTATTTTGAAAATTCTTCTGTTTAGTAAAACAATTCAAAATATTTTGTTTAAAGTTAAATTATTTATTAAAAAATTTAACTATTTCTTTATTAATAATTCGTTATTTTGGAATAAAAATTCGTTTTTTGTAATAGAAAAGTCATCCTTTTTGGTTGAAAATTCATTTTTAATCTGAAAATGTTTTAATTCCATTTTTTTATTTTAAGCTTTTTTTTTGTTTAAATATCAATAGTTTAGTTGGAAATTTATGCTTTTCATCAAAAACTCGTCTTTTACAAGAAAATTCACCTTCCCGATAAAAAAATCACCTTTTTAGGTGAGCAATTCGTCCATTTGGTGAAAAGTTTAATATATTTTGTTGAAAGTTTAATTATTTTGTTGAAAATTCATATATTTTGTTTTGTTAAAACTTCAACTAGATAATAAAAAATTTGTATTTTTTTGGGTAAATATTAATTTTTATGTCTGAAAATGTATCCAAACATTTTGTTAAAATTTAAATTACTTTATTTAAAATATAACTATTTTGTGTTTCTGATCATTTGTTTTTTTGAAATAAAAATTTATATTTTATAGTAAAAAAATCGTTATTCTTGGTGAAAAATAAAGTTTTTTATTGAAAATTTATATTCCGGGTTAAAAAATTTAACTTTTTTGGTAGAAAATTGAACTATTTCGTTGAAACTTAAGCTATTTATTTGAAAATTCGTTGTTTTTTCTCGATTAAAAATTAATTTTTTAATTTGAAAATGCACTAATTTCATTTTCGATTTGAAATTTTTTTGGAAGATAAGGAATAATTTAGTTTAAAACTCATGTACTTTATTGAAAATTCGTCTTTTAATAGAAAATTAACCTTCCTAATTAAAAATTCTTCTTTGTAGGTTAAAAGTTGATCTGTTTGGTACAAAGTTTCATACATTTTGTTGAAAGTTTTATTATTAAGTTGAAAATTTAACTATTTTGCTTTATTGATAATTTATCCTTTCAGATCAAAAATTCATGCTTTATACTGTATAAGTCATCCTTTCTAATTAAGAAATAAATTTTTTGTTTAAAATTCATATTTTTGGTTTAAAATTACACTTCTTTGGATAATTTAATTTTTTGTAGAAAATTGATCATATTTGCTGAAAATTCATCTACTTTGCTAACGATTTGATTATTTTGTGGAAAATCTATCTTTCTTGTTGAATTCAACTGGTTGATAATTTGTTTTATTGTTAGAATTTTTTTTTTTTAATTCAAGTATTCCATTTTCGGTTGTAAGCTTTTCTTTTTTCACTTTCAATGAAAATATTTAGTATAGAATTCATATATTTCATTAAAAATTTGTCTTTTTGTGGGAAATTTCTTTTTGTAGCTTAGAAATTAAGCTATTTGGTAAAACGGTTTAAAACATTCTGTTGAAAGTTTTATAATTTTTGTTAAAAATTCAACTATTTTTTTTATGAACATTTGATTTTTTTGAAACTAATATTCATTTTTTATGGTAGGAAACTCATCTTTCTTAGTTAAAAATTTATCTTGCTTGGCTGAAATTAAACTTTTTTGTTAAAAATTCTTTTCTCGAAAGAAAAATCTTTCTTATTTAAAAATTCAACTATTTAATTTAAAATCAAAATATGTACTATTCTTTTTTATTGATAATATTAGTGTTTATTTTATCAGAACGGATTCAATTCTCCTATATGTAACAATTTTTAAAAACCATTTCGTAATTTATATACATTCGCAAAATGGTACGTGGATCTTTTTTTGCCCGATTCGGCTTTAGCGTAAAAAACTGTGCGGTAGTGGGGCCACACGGCAGAAGTAAAACATTAATGGATTGAATTTGAAATTTTTCGTGGCGAATCATCATGAGTTTTAAGAAGATCGCATAGTAAAAGAGTGCAGACAAAGGGAGAGAGAGAGAGAGAAATATAGTGTACATGCTTAGCTTGGCAGTGCTGGGGGATATCGAAAAGTAGTCTTTAGAGCAATTGCGAATCGCCGCACGAAAGGAAGACTTGAATAGAGGAAGAAGTTATAGACAGTGCGTAAGATATATTTTTCGTTCTAGACCCTGCCCGGTTGTGGGTTTGTGTGGTCGTACGGTCGTACGTTCGATCGGTTTCTGTTATTTACTCCCATTCTTTCAGAAGTTTGAGTTTGAAAAATAGATAAAATATGTTTATTTAGAAGATTTAAAAGTTCAGATACTGTAGCTTTTTTTCGGGTCCTAATGAGAACCACAGTATTATCCCCCTACAGGTGACTAACTCCGATAATTGATTTAGCGTCGGATTAAGGACATAATGCATATAACTGCTTTGTACGGTATTCCCGTTTAAACTTAGTTTAATTAAACCATGGATTTATTGGGCACCGCTTGTTACGCACACATGGGTACATGGGCACATGTACGAGCGGACGATCAGCTTGATGCGCGTGTGTGTGAGTAAATGAGGTTCTACATTCAAAAGAGAATCTGTGACCGTGTAGTGAGGAGACACACGCTTGGCACCTTTGTGTGCGTTTAAGTGATCGCATGCGTCTATGGGGACAGGGAATCTTTGAAATGGGTCAAAGGGGGATACCGAGGATCAATTGAGATAATGGCTCGAGTAATTTGAGAAACAAAAATCTCTAAAGAATTTATCGCCTTCACTTACAACCACCGATGATCATTGCCAGGACCCTCTGGAATGTATATTCCCTTTCCCGAAACGCTAAGCTGGTATATCTTGTTCTCATAATCTTAAGGCTCTTAAAATGACTCGGGTCGTAGCCACATCCATAATACATCTACATTAATAGACCATTCAATGTAATATTTCAACCACATAATCTGAAGGTAATTTAACTAGAGAGAGCAGAGCAATTTTTTCGAAAAATGTTTATGTTGTTGTTTTCTTTTGTAATTTAAAATTAAGTGTCTTGCGCCTGTGAAATGCAACGCGCTTACTAACACTGTATGCTGGGCTGCAGTCAGACTGAACAATTTTTATAGTTTTTATTATTTTATTAATATTCTTATTGATAGTATTTATAAATTTATAATTTTTAAACATGCACTGAATTTTGATGGTAAGTTGGTACTAGCAGATTTTATGCTACTCGAAACTAAATAAGGTGACTGCGACCCGGTATACAGTATTAGCTGGCGCATTGCATTACACAGGAGCAAAAAATACTTAACTTTCAATGACAAAACAAAAACAAAAACATTTTTTTTTAATCGCTCTGCTCCCACCTGAACAATTGCCTTTAGATTACATGGGTTAAATATTACATTAAACAATGCAATTTTGTAGATGTATTATGGATGTGGCTAAAATCTAAGCCACTTTAAGAGCCTTAAGCTTGTAGTGAACATTGATTTAAAATGTTGAATTACTAGAACATCGTGTACGCTCTACGTGCACTTACAGACATTTTTTTAAAGAATTGGTTTATTTTACAAAATTTTTTTATAGATTTGACAAAAAATCTTATATAATTCGAAAAAGTTGCATGTGTTAAAAAAAAAGTTTCTTTATTGTAGCAAGAATTTTCCAGTTAATTGAATATATATCACACCATTTTTTTATTTATTCACAATTCTTTGAGATTAGAAAGTTATTTTTCTTATTAAGAAAATATGTCTTGCCGCATATGAAATTATCTGACACCGTACTTAAAATTTTTTTTTTAATTTAAAAAACAAAACAAGGAAATACATTTTCAAGTTGTTTTCAGGTGAAGTATTCATCAAAGTAGAATCAAATTAGACTATTTAAATTTTATTTGAATTCTCTATAAGATTCCATTTTTAATGTTTTCTGGACATATTTTTCACATGGATGTATTAAATTATTTTATTTATATAGGAAGTGTATCTTTAAAGTATAAATTTAAAAAATTCAACATTTATGTCTGCACTAAAATTGAAAAAATTGAAGATTTATAATGTAACATTTTATTTTATAAAGACAGCCGCATACACCAGTATTTCGATCTATATTTGACATGAGCACAAGTAACTATATTTGCTAATTAACAATCAATAAAAAATAACCATTTTTATATATTTTTTTTGTACTATTCACATTTAAATAATAGTTTTACAAACATTAGTTTCTTCAAAATTATCATATTTACTTGAAGATTGTTTGCTGTCGTAAATTAGTTTTTTAAACTGAACTTCATTTTTAGTAAAATATTAATCTTCTTGGTAACTACTTCACATTTCTAGTTAAAAATTTATTTCTCTTGTGGAAAATTCAACTATTAGGTTGCAAATTTCTTAAAAAATAAAAAATTTTCCCAAAACTGTATCTATTTTGTTATAAATTAATCTTCTTTAATGAAAAATTCATTTTTTTAGTTGCAAATTTATTTCCTTGATTAAAAATTAGTTTTTTTGATCGAAAATTAATTTTTTTAACTGAAAATTTAACTATGTCATTTTCTGTCAAAAAATGTAACCTATTAGTTCGAAAATTTTACTGTTGAAAATTTACGTAATTTATTTAAAATTAATTGTTTTTAATGAATTACTTGTTGTTCAAAATTAATTTCTCCGATTTTAAGGAAGTTTCTTATTACAAATCAATTTCTTTAACTGCAAATTTAAATATTTTATTCTTCGGCGGAAATTGAGCTTTTTTGGAAGATATTTAATCTCCTTGGTAAAAGACTTATCTACTTAGTTGAAAATTTATCTATTTTGCGGAAAATTCTCTATTTTGTTTAAAAATTGTCTTTTTTTTGGCACAAAATTTATAAGTATTTTTGGTTTAAAATTCAACTATTGATTCAAAAATTCATTTTTTTTGGTTAAAGATTCGTTATTTTAGTTAAAAATAAATTACTTGACCAGAAAATTCACCTATGTTGTTGACAGCTCGATTTTTTGTTAAAAATTAATCTTTTAGTCTAAAAATTCAACTATTTTTATGTTGGCTTTAACAATTATTTTCTTTAATTAAAAATTTATCTATTTGTTAAAAAATTTCTGTATATGGTTCATACTCGGCCTTTCGTGATAAAATATTAATCTTCTTGGAAACTAATTCTCCTTCTTAGTTAAAAATTTCTTTCTTTCGTGGAAAATTCAAATATAAGGTTAAAAAATTCTTTTTAAAATTCAAAATGTTATTGAAACTTAATGTCATTCAAAATTCAACTATTAGTTTAAGAATCCCATTAAAAATGATTAATTTGTTTGAAAATTTAAGTAATTTGATAAGAATTAATTTTTTTCATCAATCTCTTTTAGTTGAAAATTCATTTGTTTAATTAAAAAAAATTTGTTATAAAATTTTTTTTTAATGCAAATTTAACTATTTTATTTTTCGTCCAAAGTTTATCTTTTTTAGTTAGACATTTAATCCTCTTGGTTTGAAATTTATCTACTTGGTTGAAAATTTATCTATTTTATCAAAAATTGATCTATATTATTAAAAATTTTACTTTTGTGTTTGAAAACTTATATAAATTTTTAGTTGAAAATTCTACCATTGGTTAAAAAAAATTTTTTTTGTTGAACATTCGTTATATTAGTTCAAAAGTAATTGCTCAGCCTAAAAATTTATATATTTTTTGAAAACTCGATTTTTTTTTAAATTAATTTTTCAGTTTAAAAATTTAACTATTTCACGTTTTGTTTAACATTAATTTTCTTCAGTTGAAAATTCAGCTATTTGGTTAAGATTTCTAGACTTTGTTAAAACTTTGTCTCTTGTGATATCTCTTGTGATAGAATATTGATCTGTTTGGTGACTAATTCACCTTCTCGATTAAAAATTTTTTTTTTGGTAAGATTTATTTACTTGTTTAATAATTTACCTATTTTGTTGAAACTTTATCCATTTTGTTCAAAAATTCATTTTTTTTTTTGGTTGAAGATTCATGATTTAAGTTAAAAAAAGTGCTTTTATTGAAAATGTATGTATTTTGTTGAAAACTCGAGTTTTTGTTGAAAATTGATTGTTTGGTTAAAAATTTTAATATTTCATGTTTAGTTTACCATTTTTTATTTTAGTTAAAAATTTAGCTATTTGCTTCAAAATTTCTGTACCTTGTTGAAACTTTGTCTCTTGCGGTAAAATATTAATCTTTTTGAAGACTAATTCACCTTTTTAGGTTGAATATTTATATATTAGGTTGAAAATTTACTTATTGAGTTGACGATTCAACTATTAGGTTGAAGGTTTAACTATTAGTTTAAAAATTCCTTTAAAAATTTAAAATTTGATTGAAAATTCATGTATCTTATCACAAATTATTCTTTTATGGCAGAAAATTATTTATTTTGATCATAGCTTTATTTCCTTGATTTAAAATTAGTTGCTTTTTTCTATTAAAAATTAATTTTTTTTTGACTATTCCATTCTTTGTCGAAAGTTGATTTTTTTGACAGACATTAATTTATCTTGGTTAAAGATTCATAAATTTTGATGAAGATTTATCTTTTTTAGTAGAAAATTCATCCTTTGGGTGAAGAATTTAACTACTGGGTTGAAAATTAATTTTTTGGTTGAAGATTTATGATCTTATTCAAACAATTATTTCTTTGTGAAAGAATTTAATTATTTTTTTGCCAATTTCGTTTTTCGTTACTAATTTAATATTTTTAATTAAAAATTGATTATTTCAATTGCATTTATGTTTTCAAAAATGATTATTTCTATTTAAATAATAAAATTAAACTATTCAAAAGTGGTAATTTTTTACCTTTTACAAAAATACAACTTTTTATTGATATTCGACAATGGAGTTTCACTTGCTCAATTTATATGCAAATTTTAATCATGCCTAATATGTCTGTCTTTGGTTTAATAATAAAATTGCACCATAGTTAATCTTACATCTTCGCTAATTTTATCGTGCACACAAATGTGGCATTTTTTATGCCTTTTAACAGAATTGCCCAATCAACATTAAGAAAAGGCGACAACAATGCTTTCGAGATTTTCGTGACACACCTATTTCTAAGATAAGTATTACTTTCATCGATCTTTTCATCAGCAGTGAATAAACTTTTAAAAAACTCTTTTCTACAAGCACCATAATTTCCGTTTTAATCGCCTCCATTTAAAGGACCATCTTCCTAATGGTAGTAGTCAGTCTAGACATTATTTGCAAGCCATCGACTGATTCTACTGGAACAACCTTATCATCTGCAAACGCTAACCCACGTACCTCGACTGTCTTGAGATCCACACTCATTGAATAATATAATAAACAGCTAAGAGCACATAACGCA
>JAUELO010000100.1:4639128-4649456 GCA_032357855.1 Amphibolips quercusostensackenii
ATTGGCTACTCGACCCCAGATACAACCCCTCACCCTCACCTGACGAGCTCGCACGCTAAAGTTAAATGAAGCGCCATTGAACAAACTGACTACTTATTAATTTACTGCGACTTAATGAGCCAGTGCTGAGAGTACAGCTTTTGAGAAACGTGAAATGTAGTATAGCAACCCTCTTGGGAATATTAAAGTGAGCTAGGGTAAGGGTTCGAGTGTCTCGTTCATGACGCGACCCTTCACGGATGTGTACACTTTCCTCCACTTGGCTTTTATTCATGTACACAAAAAAACACTTTGAGTCTTGACACTTGCTTCATTTGCCCCATACTTCTTTTCGGTCCCCTCGCACTTTACGCAAATTTTGTTTTCTTCTCACGACACCTCTCAGCTTTTTCTCCGAGTCTCAATGAAACGCTTTCGCCTTTGGTATCCATCCATCTTATAATTCCGATTACGAAATCAGAAATAAAAAAGGTTTTTTAGGGTGGTTTAGAGTTTCGGTCGAGTGTCTGTCCGTCCGTCCGCTGTACTTTTTTTCAAGAAGGAAAAATGCGGGAAAATTCTAACTTACAAGGGGTGGGAAAGAAGGGTAAATAAGGGAACTTTTATGAATCTCTTTAAATCCCTTGATACTTTTAGGAATATTTTTAAGTCCTATAAATCTCAATCTTTTCTCCTTGAATTTTTGAAATTCGTAGGATTTCTTCAAAAATAATTTGACGTTATTTTGTGAAGCATAAATCACTTAGAAACAGTTAAATGTAAATTGAATTGCACTTATACATCAAGGTTCCTTTTTCATTAAAGATTCATCAAAGATCCTAAAGCCCCTTGCAATCTTTGGGTATCCTACAAAATTCTTTGCAATCCATTAAAACTTGGTGTATCACATGAAAACCTTCAGAATCCTTAAAATCTGTTAAAAGCGTAAGAATCATAAGAAGAAAAAAACATAAATAAGTTTAAAGCATAATTTAGGTCAATCTGATTAATTGAATGTCTTTGAATAAAACTTTGAAATTCCTGAGTATCATTCCGGATATGATGAAATCCATGAATTTTGTAAAACGAAGAAATTGAATAAAATCTCTAAAAATATTTAAAAGTTTGTTTTAAATTCTTAGAAATATTTTAAATATTTTGAAAATAGAAAAAATCTTCAAAAATCAGTTTCAACATTTAAAAATTTCAGAAAATATTTTTTGAAAGCCTTAAAATCTATCAGTCCCTGAAAATCAATTTAAATCCTCAAGAACCTCTTAGAAGTTGCTGATGTATTTAAAAATCTTTAGAATACCAAAAAATTTTATAAAATCTTACAAGATTCCTTCAAATCTATCGAATTAATATTTTGTATCCTTGAATTCTGTAAAATTCCTTGAATTACCTTAAAATCCCTTAAAATGCTTAAAATCGCTACGAGTCTCTATAAGTTTATTTTCAATTTATTCATTTTCCCAGTTCACTGAAAATATTTTGGAATCTCTGGAATACTGCAAAATTCTTTGAAATCCTGGAAATTTTTTAAGTCTTTCGAAATTTTTCGCAGTGTTTAACAATTTCTGAAATTTTTGGATAATTTTAACATTTTTCAAGCACCTATGAAGTGTGTTTTAATTCTTTAAAATCAGGAGAAATATTTTTTAATTAGTTTACATATTTAGATATCCCTTGAAATTCTTTGAAATTATTGAAGTCCTCGTAGATGTTTGAAAATCTTTACATTCCTTTCAACTTCCTTAATGTTTCAAAATTTATTTCACATCTGTAAAAATATTTTTCAACTTTTTGGAAATTGATGACATATTTTAAAATTGCTTAAAAGTTCAGAAATTCTATTAAAACATGTTTTGAGTTCCTAAAAATTCAGTGCATTTTCTATGGAAATTTTTTGGAATTCCTTGAAATTCCTAAAAATTGGTCAAAATCCTACGTTCAATTAAAAAATTAATAAATTATTCCTTTTTTACACACTTGCACAAACTCTTGTATTATTTTAACATTATTTATTTCTATACTAAGTTTTCTTATAATTTGTATTATTTATTCATATTCATATATCTTGTTTATTTTATTTATTATTTATATTTATTTATATATTTATTTTATCACAAATTTTTAAAAAAATTTTATCATTGGGCAAGTCTATAGAAAATTTTCAAATTTTTTATCATTTTAATTTTTTTCTACATACGAAAGATTTGATTTTAGAAATTTTTTTGAAAAAGGTTTAGAGACATAAATAACCTTAGACGAATGAAAGGTAAAAACAAAACTTTTTTCACGAGACATAATATTTCAGCAAGTCATGAAAAATTTATTTTTATCAATTTGTACTTAAATTTGCTCGAAGAAACGTTCAAAAAAATTTTTTTTCCCATTTTTTATTAACTAAGAAATAATGTGCATATGTTGAAGTTTCAAATATAATAGAAAAAAATGGGCTTTTAAATAAAAAATATAACGTGCATTTCAGTATTTGAAATGTAGCATTAAAATGATAAATATAAATAAAACATTCATATTGGCAACTTTAGGTACGATTTAACAAAAGTGCATTTTTCTAATTTTTTTGAATCTTATGCTTAGACAAAAAAATTTGATTTAATTTTTTTTAATCACATAAACTTTATTCCGAAAAAAATATAAAAAAATTTTCTATTTTTAACTGATCTTGTGTGAACGGATTTTTACGGATCCGTAAAAGATAGAACACAATTTTGCTTGCAACTCGAAAATATGTACGTGTTAACTTAGTTCGTTTAAAAGAAAATGAAATAAACAAAAAACCTATTTTTGGCAACCTTACATACAAATTACAAAAATTGCGTTTTCCTTAATTTCGGAAATATTTTGTATCAAATAAAAATTTTTTTGTTTTTTTTTTCTTGTTTTATTTTTTCCTTTACTTCCATAAACTTTACCTAAAAAAAAATTTTTTTAAACATTTACAAAATTAAGAAAAAACAAAAATAAAAATGTTAAGCCAAGCAGTGCATAATATGAAAAAAATCAAGACTATAAAAATGCTGCTTTTTGAACATCTTACAATATATAATATAATAATACAAAACGAATAAAAATCTTTTTGCAAAATAACAAATTCAGATTTTGGTGGCACATAAAATAATTAAAATTAGGAATTCTATTTTGCGATTGAACTATGTAAGATATGACAAAAGATGAACAGGCAAAAATTGTGCACTCAAGAAAGATCTACAAATTTTTAATTAATACTTTTATAGAACATGCAGCTTTTGTTTTATTCGTAAAAAAACTTCAAGAACGAAAATGTAAAATATCTTAAACAAATGACACAATCTGCACAAAAACAACATAACAAAAATTGTTTACCTAAATAACAGCTACAAATTTCGTACCCATTATTTTTGATAGGATGCGCAATTTTTGTTTTGATCGTAGAACATAAAGAAAGAAAATTAAAAAATTAAATTTTTGAAAAAACGATGCGAGGTCCAAAAAAAATTTTCCAACAAAAGTTGTGCACCAAAAAAACATTAAAAAATTTGTTAATAATTATTTTTCGATGGAGCGCACAGATTTTTTATCAATCGTAGAAAATAAAATTCAAAATAACTTTTTTTTCAGAATCGCACACGCTACGAAAACTAAATAATAGACAGAAGTTGCTCACAAAAAAAAATCTAGAAATTTTTTTGTTATAAATTTTAAATAGAGCAAGTAGATTTTTTCAATCGTAAAAAATTAGAAAAAATATAAAAAATTATATTTTTAAAAAACGACACAAGAGAAGAAAAAAAAAATTGATGATATAAAAGTTGTCTAAGTGCAAAAGATTTACAAATTTGTCATAAACGTTTATTATAAGATTACATTAGAAATAAAAAAATAACTTTTTGAAAAAATTACGCAAGTTACAATAACTTTTCACTTAACAAAATTTTTCGCCTTAATTGTATCTACACATTTTATTAGCATCACCTAATGCTAGGATGGGTATTTCTTATTTATATTTAAGAAATAACATAAAATATAAACAAATTAAATTTATGAAAAAAGAAACAAGTTGCAATAAAATGTTCAATAACAATTTTTTTTAAAAGTTTGCGCACTTTTTCAATTATAAAAAGAAGACAACGTAAGTGCGTCTGTTCGAATACTAACGCATATCATAAATAAAAATACTACAAATTTCATAAAATATACACATTTTTAAAGGTAGCAGATAATAAAATAAATTTAAAATAGGTATTAGACATTAAAGTAATCATGATGAACATAATAGTGTTGAACATAACTTAGAAATGTTCGCGTGTTGAAAAAAGTCGAGTGCGAATCACGGAAATTGAGATGAAAATGTGTATGTAAAAGCCGAAAGAGCTTTAACGAAAAAGGATTCGCAATCATCAAATTACAGTAGTTGATGCTTTCACCTTTAGTTTTAAAAAGTCTGTGCAAAAATGTGGAGGTAGTACAGAGGCCGAGCGCGAAGCTCGAGATAAATAGTTATCGAGTGCGAAGCGCGTGAACCCACAGACGCTTTCTTAAAAATTTGTTTATTATGACACAAAGAAACATTTCAGTGCTAGTATAGAAGAATATAATCAGTTTGAGTTTTTTTGGCCCATACCATTACTGAAGAGCAAATTAATCTTCGAAACGAAGTGTCTGAATCCAGCCAACCATGTAATCTCTTCGACTACAAATATTAATGTAATCAGGAAAAAAAAATTTGTATATTATTCTGCAATATCTAAAGGGGCAATCTTAGGCCAAGTGATATTAATAAATGTAATATACATTTGATATAATTGTGTTAAACGTAATGTATAAAGATTTTTCTTTAAACAAAATCGAGTGCGAAGCTCGAGATACGTGAATGTGTTCATCAAAGCCAAATAAGCTTTAACGAAAAAGAATGTACAATCACAAAATTACAGTTGTCAATGCCTTGACCTCAAATTTTAAAAAGTCAGATCACGAAGGCTGAGCGCGAAGCCTGAGATAAAGAGATTATCGAGCGCGAAGCGTGTTGAACAGCGGACGCAGATTTTTTTTAATTTGTCAATGATGCCACAAAGAAACCTTTTAGTACCAGTAAGAAAGAATATAATCTTTTTTAGTTTTTTCTCCTATACGTGCACTGAAGAGCAAAGTAATCTTCAAAACGAAGTCACCGAACCCAGCAAACCAAGTAGTCGAAGAATCAGTCGGATTGAGATACATACACTGACTCCCTTTTGTCGTTCCTCCCGAAACTGCCTTGTGATAAGAGCGATTCGTCCTTCTTTTAGCCCTTCTAGATTCAGTATCGTTTTTCTTTTCATTCTGAATTCACTCTCGCAATGCCATGTCATCTCGCCGATTCTCCATACCCTCGGAACGATTCAAAGGCTTTCCAAAAAATCACTCCAGACCTAAAGTGTACCACGAGATTCAATATCACTTTAGCAAAGTAGAAATCCCCTACATCCTACAAGCTAAAATAACAATAAATAAAAATAAAATGAGGGTTTGATATTAGATTTTTGTTTATCAAACTGCCTATTTATATAAACGCAGTAGCAGACTTAACAGTGTTTTCCCTATTCCTCTATCTCTTCCCCATTTTTCCACTTCTTAAGAAAGTCACACTATTTTTGGTTGAAAGCTGATTCCTTTTAACTTAAAAGATTGCTAATTATATTTGTTTTTCATACATAATCTTTTTTGCTTAAACATTTTATATTTCAGTTGAAAATTTAATTATTTTGTTAAATATTTAACTTTTATTTAGTCATATTATTTGGCCAATAACTTCACGTTTTGGTTGAAAGTTGACATTCTTTGTTCAAAATTCATTTTATTGGTTAAAGATTTTAATATTTGGTTAAAAATTTGTTTTTTGAATAAAATATAATTTTTGAATATGAAAATTGAACTATTATGTTTGTGCTAAGATTTTACATTTATTGGTTCAAAATATAATTTAGTTGTTAAATATTAAATTTTTTAAGTTATCTTTTTTGGTCAACAATCTCACTTTTTAGTTTATTGCTTAAGCGCTTCATCAAAAATTAATTTTATTGGTTAAATAATGAAATCTTCGCTCGAAAATGTATTTTGGTCTAGAAAATAATGTTTAAAGAGAAAAATTTAAATATTACGGTTTTCGTTACAATATTATATTTATAGGTCAAAAAATAAAATTATTTTTTTAATTATTTAACTATTTTTTAGTTATCTTTTTTTGTACAAAATTTCACTTTTTGTTTGTAATTTAAAGTGCTTTTGAAAAATTTATTTTATTGTTTGAAGATTACAATATTCTATTCAAATTTGTTTTTTAAATGAAAAATAATGTTAAAAAATAAAGATTTAACTATTAAGGTTTTTGTTAAAAATTTACATTCATTGGTTGAAACTTTAATTATATTGTTAAATATTTAATTTTTTTAGGAATCTTTTTTAGTCAAAAATTTAACTTTTAGGTTAAAAGATTAAGGGCTTTATTAAAAATTAATTTTATTGGTTGTAAAAATGAAATTCTGGGTTAAAAATTTATTTTTTTGTTTAAAAAATATAATTTTTTAAGCTGAAAATTCAACTATTATGCTTTTCGTTTAGATATAATATTCACTGGATGAAAATTTAATTATTTTATTAAATATTCAACTTTTTTTAGTCAACTTTTTTTTGTAATAAATTTCTCTTTTTGTTGAAATTGAGAGTGCTTTTAAAAATTTATTTTTCTGGTTAAAAATTAGAATATTCTATTCAAAATTTGTTTCTTGAATGTAAAATAATTTTTGAAACTAAAGGTTTAACTGTTGCGGTTTCAGTTAAAAATTTGCATTTATTGGTTAGAAATTAATTTATATTGTTAAATATATAATTTTTTTGTAATCTTTTTTAGTATAAAATTTCACTTTTCGGTTGAAATGTTAAGGGCTTTATATAAAATTCATTTTATAGGTTAAATAAATAAATATTTGGTTAGAAATGTGTTTTTTGTTTAAAAAATAATTTCTCAAACTGAAATTCTAAATATCGCGGTCCTTGTCAAGATTTTTCATTTATCGGTTGAAAATTTGATCATTTCGTTAAATATTTAACTTTTTCAGTAATTTTTTTTTTTTCAAATTTCCCTTCTAGGTTGAAATTTAAAGTGCTTTCAAAAAATTTATTTTATTGTTTGAAGATTAGAATATTCTATTGAAAATTTTTTCTCTAAATAAAAAATAATTTTCAAAACTGAAGATTTAATTATTCGGTTTTTGTTAAAAATTCACATTTATTGGTTGAAAGTTCAATTGTATTGTTGAATATTTGACTCTTCTTAGTCATCTTTTTTGGTGAAAAACTCTACTTTTTGGTTGAAAGTTGAAGCACCATGTTAAAAACTCATTTTAAATATTAAAAGTGTAAGCGCTCAATTAAAAATTTATTTTTGGGTTGAAAAATAATTTTCAAAATAAAAATTTAAATATTACGGTTCTCGTTAAAAATTGATATTTTTCGTTGAAAATACATCTACTTGGTGAAAATTAAAATGTCTTCATTGAAAATTTATTTTATTAGTTAAAGATTCTACTTTTAAAAAAAAAAATTTTTCTTTGCCTTTACATTATTTTTGTTTTTAATAAATATTCAATTATTTTAATTTTTGTTGAAAATCGATAAATTTTAGTTTAAAATGCAACAATGTAGGCGAAAATAAATTTTCTGCCCAAAAATTCTTTTTTCTTCTTTGAATGTATACTTTAGGTTGAAAATTTAACCGTTTTGTAAAAAAATTCGTTTATTTGGTTAAAAGAATATTTTTATTTTTGTTCGATTGCTAATTTGCTTAACTTAATACTTACCTTTTTCATTTTTCGACCAAAAATTAACGGTTATTTAGTTAAAAACACAACCACTTGGTTCGAAATTAATAATTTTTTTTATTAATTTGTCTTTTTTGTTAAAAATGTATCTCATTAGTTGAAAATTTAACCACTTAGTTTAAAATTATACTGCTCTAAATAATTAATTTTTTGCTTAAAAATTTAAGTTTTTGGTTAAAAGTTGATCATTTTTAGTTGAAAATTTGTCTTTTAAATTTTCATTTAAGTTTTCCCTTGTTTTGTGTTATAGTTCGTTACACATTTATCTTCTTGTTTGAAAATTATACTATTTTGTTAATAATCACATTTTTTGGGTAGAAATTATTCTTTTGATATTCAACTGTTATTTATTATTATTCAGATAAAAATGATATTTTTGTTGAAAATTCATATTTTGGGAATGAAAATACAAATATTTTGTACCCAATTTGTTAATTTTGTTTCAAAATACAATTTTTTGTTAAAAATGACTTTTTTTTGCTAAAAGTTTTATTATTTTGAAATAATTTCAAAATTTGAAATTTTAACTTTTACATTTTTAATAAAGAATTTACATTTTTTTGTTTTGGTCTAGTTCGTTAGAAAAATATCTTATTTTTTTTTAGTTTTACTACTTTGGTCAAAATTCAATTTTTTTGTCAAAAACTAATCTTTTATCTAAATATTTAACTATTCTTTATTATCATTTCGGTTTTTATTATATTTTTGTTAGAAATTCATGTTTTCGGGTTTTAAATACAAAGATTTTGTATAAAATTCGTTTTTTTGTCCTAAAAATACAATTTTTTTAATTAAAAATATATTTTTAGGGTCTTTAGTTCTATTATTTTCGTAAAAACATTGACTATTCTGCTGAAAATAAACTTTTAGCTTGTGATTTCAACATTTTTGTTACAAATTCTTGATTCTGGTCTGAAAACTTTTTTTTTCTGCAAAGAAAATTAAACTATTTAGTTTAAAATTGACATATTAGTTACAAATTAATATATTCGGGCTAAAAAATTAACTGTTTTGGTAAAGAAAAATTTTTTCTGTTAACGTTAACTATTTTTGAATTAAAATTAAAATAGTTTTTGCTAAAATGTTAACCAATTAATTTTAGTTGAAATCCATCTCTATGGGTGAAAATGCATCTTTTCTGCTTAAAAATTTGACCATTCGCTTAAAAATTAATCTTTTCAGGTAAAAAATGAAAATATTTGGTTGAAAATTTGCTTTTTTGCTTGAAAGTGAAATTATTTGGCAAGATTTTGAAAAATTAAAAAAAATATTGTCAGATTTTATAGAATTGCAAGGGGCTTTATATTATTTCAATTTATTCCCAAAAAATTATAAACAAGAACTAAAGAATTTCGTAGGTTTCAAAGATGTTAGGAGATTTGAAAATATTTTTTGCAATTTATTTGAATTAATTTTAAAATCACCTAAATTCTTAATAATTTTATACTAAATTGTTAAAAATTTTGGAATTGGTTTGGATTTGTTAATTAACTTATATTTTTAAAAATTTTACTCTATCCTACTCAATGCAATGAATTTGTTTTCCGTTGTTGTTTACTTTATCCTGCAGTCTTTCAAACTTATCTTGAATTTTTTTCAGGTATTATCCAATTTTGATAAATACCATCAGATTCTTCTCATTTGCTTCAAATTCCTCTTATAGTACCGAAATAAACAGAATTTTTCGTATTTAAAAGTTTTTTTCCAATTGATTTGAATTTTTTTAAATTTAACTTGAACTGTTTTTAATTCTAATGAATTTGTTCTTAATTCGTTAAGCCATAACTTTTTAAAGTAAATTACAGTCCGGCAGACCTGCAAAAAAAATTGCAAAATCATTATTATAAATAAAAGAATTTTTAATTACATTTATTTCAGATTATCTATTTAAAGAATTACAAGATTAGAATTTCAGTTTTTAATTATTAATAATTGTCCAGGAAAAATCATAAAACAGTCATGGAATTCATCAAACAGAGTTTTGCACCCACCCTGATAAATATTTTCTTTAACACTTTATTTTCTGTTTGTTCAAGAGCAACATAAAAGGCATCAGTTGCGGGTTTTTCAGATTCGTGAAATATGTATCTCGTATTTTCTGAAGGGTCCTAAGTTCCAGAAATCTCATGAATGATATGAATAGAAAGTAAATAAGAAAACTGGAGTATAAAAATATTGATAGAAGCGGGATATTCTTTTCGAAGGGGAACAAATAAGCAAAGAGTAAATGATACTGAAGGAAAAAGTAAGAGATAGGGATGTTGACATCAACATGTTTCGTTACGATGTAAGCTCGAAAGCTCTGATCTGAGCAGCCTTTCGATATTGACCATCCTGGTACACGATTTCGCGAGAACACGTCTATCTCTCTCCTGCCTCAATTTTTTCCCCTCTTCCTCTCTCAGATATCCTCTTCTCTATTTTCCTACCCCACCATGCTTATCCCTAGTCCAGTCAGTGGTGTTCTGCAGCTTTCAAGCATCG
>JAUELO010000100.1:4662246-4674668 GCA_032357855.1 Amphibolips quercusostensackenii
GATTGTCAGGCTAAGCAAGGAAGCACTTAATATTTTCCATCCAATTAAGGCAAGACTTTATATTGCCCAGCCTATTAAGAAAAGACTTTTCATTGCTAAGCCAATAAAGGCAAGACTTTGTGTTGCCCAGAAAGTCAAGGCAAGACTTTAAATCGCTAAGCCAATAAAGGCAAGACTTTTTATTGTCCAGCCAGTCAAGGCAAGACTTACGATTGCCCAGCCAGTTGAGGTAAGACTTGGGATTGTATAGCTAGGCAAGGAAGTACTTAAAATGTTTTATCCAATTAAAGCAAGACTTTAGATTATCTAGCCTATCAAGGAAAGATTTTGAATTGCTCAGCCAAGAAAGGCAAGACTTTGAGTCGCCTAGCCAGTCAAGGCAAGACTTACGATTGCTTAGTCAGTTAAGGCAAGACTTTCGATTGTATATCCAGTGAAGGTAAAACTAATTGCTTGTTTTCATATGGAAACGTTCACGCTTCAAATCAAACCATCGTTGAAGAGACTTTCGTTTATGACAAGTAGGGTCATTATCATTCCTTTTCAAAGACCAGCAATAGTCGGCCATCATTCTTATACTGCATTAACCCTGATAATGTTGCTTTTTTTGGTGAAAGTCTTGATGAACGTGTTCGCCCATTTCTGCACTGAATGCTTTAGCATTTTCTGGGAAATAATCTGAATAAGATATGAGATAATGTAATTTTATACTCATCAAAAAACCTAATCTTTCAGAATTCTTTACCATACTAGATACAATAGTTCTAAACTTTGGATCTCGATTGTTCCATAAAAATTCTTGTACAACATTTTTTAAACTCAACCATGCATCCTTTTTAATAGATTTTATGGTTTTGATAAAGTCATCATCTTTAAAAAGTTTTCTTATATTAGGCCCAACAAAAATACCTTCCTTAACTTTGGCATCACTAAGTACGCAGATAGGTAAGTAGGTAGGTGAGTGGCTAGGCAGGTACATTTCTAGGTAAGTTTGTAGGTAGGTAGGTAAATGGAAATATGAGTGTTTAGATAGGTAAGTGGATAGGTATGGTAGGAGTGGCTTGTGGGGAAGAGGTGGATTAGAAGCTAGATGGGTTAGCCTACTTGTGAAGTGGAATTAATTATTTTGAGAAAAATATGCGACTAAACTTATTTTTTCTAGGTTCAGGTGGGTTAAAATCCTTGTGGTTTGTTAGATACGGTTTCAGATCCTAGAAAGCGGCTTACGCAAAAATGAAAAGATACGGGTTCCATATTTTTTTTTGTTTTATCAATGTGCAAAGTTTGGTTCCAAACGACTGTACGCTTTTTTCTTAATATTTTGTGCGGGATCTTTTATTTTTTTTTAGAGCCCTACATTTTGGCCGCCATATTGGATCTTCTAGGAGTTATAACAAAAAACTGACCCTGGCGATAGAAAGGGCACCCTCGAAACCCCCTATAATGATATTTTGAAAAAAAATATAGTACTGTCAGCAATTTAGAATGCGTTGTATAAATCTGAACACCTCAGCGTTAATGGATAAAACGCTAAAATAAAAAATTTCAATTTACAATATTTTGGTAAAAAATAAAAATATAATTAATTTAAGTAGGTACAAAAAGGAAAGACTAGTACTTTTGAATTCCATATTAGATTTTGTAATATACATTTTCCTTGTTCGGTTACATAATCTTAAAAACAGCTAAGAAACGCGTTTTTTGCACATTCAGGTTAGGATATCTTGAAAACCTAACGTATAAGAGCACTTCTGAGCTTGGATTCAGATTCAGCGCATTAAAATCCTTCGGAAATAATAGGTCTTTTCTCTAGCTTTGAAATTTGTCGGCCTGTGTAATTATAATACTGACCTTAGCCTAGGAATTTCCGTAAAAGGTTATAATTGGCATTTTATGTTTTTTTTTAGAATAGGATATTTTATTAGGAAGAATAATTTTTACTTTTGGGCAAAAAGTTTTCGCTATAAAACAATTTACACTTTGGGACAGACAAATTTTTAAGATAATTATAATCTTAAACTAGAACTGGGCATTTCCCTAAAGAATTTTAACTTTAATTTTAGGTTCTTTTTAGATTGAGAAATTTGTTGAGAATTATAATTTTTTTTCTGAAAGAGGTAATTTTATTTAAGAATTACAATTTAAAGATTGAGAAGAGAATGTCAGTAAATAATAACAATTTTAAAAACTGGGATCATTTTAGATTAGGAAATTTTGTTAAGAATTATAATTTTTTCTTCAGGACAAAGAGTTTCAGGATGTAATTAAAATTTTACTTGGGGACAGAATTTGTTTAGGACAGTGGATTTCCGTTAAGAAATATCAATTTCACTTTGGGACAGAAAAAGTTCAAAACAGGGAATTTAATAAGAAAAATAATACTTAAAATTTTGACGTAGACTTTCTATAAAAAAGTTTTATTTTTAGTTTAGCACATTAAATTTTTGTGAAGACTTATCATTTTTACTTTAGGACAAATAATTTTCTACAAAAATTATAATTTCGATATGAAACTAGAAATTTATGTACAGAATTATAATTTTTATTTTGGGTTCACTTTAAAACAGGAAATTTTATTAAGAATAATAATTTTTGATCTGGGATAGGGAGTGTCCGGATGAAATTTAAATTTTCACATTAAAACCGCGAATTTCTTAAAATAATTAAAATTTTCAGACACAACTATTAATTTTCAGGAAAAATTTTAATTTTAATTTCAGGTTCTTTTCAGATCAGAACATTTTGAAGCAAATTGTAATTTCTAGCTTAGGACAGAAGATTTTCGTCAAGAATTAAGAATTTTACTTTGGGACAGGAAGGTTAAGTAATGTACTATTATTTTTAGTTAGGAAAGAAAATTTAAGTTGTTAAATATAATTTTGACAACTAGGACAGAGAATGTTCTAAAAAAATTATAAATCTAAGATAGAACTGGCAATTTCTGAAAAAAAATTTCAATTTTTGGCGTACTTTAGAACAGCAAATTTCGTTGAGAATTATAATTTTTACTTTAGTGCAGGGTGTTTTGACATAAAATTAACATTTTAAATTAGGGACGAAAAATTTTCTAAAATAATTATCATTATGAGCTAGAATTAGGGATTTTCGGGAAAAATCATAATTTGCGTTTTAGGTTTTTCACAGAATAGAATAATTTGTTAGGAATTATAGTTATGAGTTTTAGACAGAAAATTTTTGTCAAGAATTATCAATCTTACTTCTGGACTAGGAATTTCAAAAATGATTTATCATTTTATGTTCCAGAAAAGTATTCTAGCAAGTAAATATAATTCTTCTAATTCGAAATGGGAATTTACTAAATGAATTTTAATTTTTAGATGGAACTAGGAATTTCCTAAAAGAATTTCAGTTTTAGTTTTAGGCCTACTTTAGAACAGGAAATTTCGGTTAAAATTACAATTTTCAGTTTAGGACAGTACGATTCCCAAAAGAATGATCAATTTCACTTCGCGAAATGGAATTTTAGTGAGAAATTATAATTTTCTGTCTGAGAAGGGAATTTCAGTTAACAAATATAATTTTCACTGTACGACTAGGAGTTTTCGTAAAGAATTATAATTTTGATTTTGGACCGGTGATTTTAGTAAAGAGTTTTAATTTTAACTTCTGATAGGAAATAAATGAAAGATTAAAAAAAAATTATTATAATTTTGACTTGAAACAGAAAATTAAAAAAAAAAAATATATAATCATAAATTTTGACATAGATTTTTTGTAAAGAAGTGTGGTTTTTAGTTTAGGTCAAGGAGCTTTCGCAGAGAATCATCATTCTTGCTTTAGGATGTGCAATTTCAGTAAAGAATTATAATTCTGAGTTTTAAAAAGAAATTTCAGTGAATAAATATAATTTAGACAATTGGAACAAAGAATTTTTTTAAAGAATTACATTTCTAAGCTATAAATAAGAATTTACGTGCAGGATTTTTATTTTTATTTGAGGTTTACTTTAGAACAGAAAATTTCGTTAAGAAAATCAATTTTTGGTTTAGGATAGAGAGTTTACGCATAGAATTAGAATTTTTACTAAGGTACATGAACTGTATGAAAATAATTATAATTCTGCGCAAAAACTAGGAATTTTCGTCAAAAATTATAATTTTCATATTCGGTTTTTTTTTCGAATAGAAAATAAGGTCAGAAATCATAATCTTTTAGAATAAACATCTACATTTCCAGCTAAGCTCCCTTTTTGGCGACAAATACTCTATTTGCCTTTTCGAAAAATTAAGAAACGTTTCTTTCGTCTGTTTATTTTCTAATAATTTATTCGTACATTTTATAAAATTATTTTTAACCCAGGTGCTCAAATTTATATTCATTATTGAGCTTGATTTACGAAATTTTTATTATAGGTAAGTTTTCAACCGCTAGTACTGATAAACATTTTAAAATTTGTTTAGATCCTTTTTTAAAATTTATCAAGATTTTAAATCAATTTTAAGAATTATTAGATACTGTTAAGAATTTTTCAAATGAAAAAATCTACTAGAAACATTACTTTTTTCCAACAAACGGCCTAAATGGCATTGTTTTAATACAATCATTTCTTTTTTTGTTACAGGTGAGTTTTACTAAATCATGTTGTGTAAAGAATCTCGATAATCGTAAGTACACAGTGTTTTGATTCATGTAAGAATTATTGTTAACAAAATCTGACCATTTTTTCATAAGTGAGATTATCAGTTCAAGAAAAAACTTATATCAAGATCATCAAAAAGTTTATGATTAGAAATATAATCATTACCGAACGAAATGTTTTCAACACTACCAAAGAAGCAGATGTATAGTTATTTTCACAATTCAAAACTTCTCTGCTTTAAATTTCAAAAAGAAATTCACAGTTTATCTAAATTATCATACAAAATTTCTTAAAATAATGTAATTCCGACATAAATCATGGAATTTTGTAAAATATTATAATTTTTACTCGGTATAGAAAACGTTTTTAAATGATGATAATAATAATAACAATAATAATAGTTCTGAGCTTGGATGGAGATTAAGTGAATTAAATAAAAAAAGCATATTTGTAAACAGTCATAATTTTTAAGCTGAAACCGGAAATTTCGTAAAGAATCATAATTTTGTCTTGGAACAGGTGATTTTTGACATGGAACGATAAATTTTGGAAAATATATCTAATTATGATTTATATAGATGAATTTACAAAAATAATCCATGTTCTCAATAAAAATTTATCAGATTATAAAAATTCCTTGTTATAAATTAAAATTTTCTTAAATTTTAAAATTATTTTTTTTGTTGAAAATTAACATTTAACAGAAATAGAAACTTTATTTTCGCAAATTTTAAAGTTACTGCACTTCTGAATTGAAGCGCAAAATTTAATTCTAACTTAGAACAGGAAATTTCCGAAAATAAATGTAATTGTGACTTACAACAAGTAATTTTTATAAAAAAATTTGATTTTTACTTTGGATTAGAGAATTTCAATAAAGAATGGGTTTTACTACAGAAAAGGTAATTACATTCACAATTATAATTTTCACTTTATCAGAGGCAGTTCCTGTGAAAAATTGTAACATAACTTAACAGTCAAAATTTTTTTTAATGGAAGTTTTTTGAAGAAATTTTAATTCTATGAAACTCTGGAAATTAAAGAAATGGACATTTTTTTAAAGAGTTTTGATTCTGACTATGAAGAAGGAAATTCGTCTGATTATAAAAATTCCTTTTTTAAATCAGATTTTTAAAAAATTTTAAAATTATTTTTGTTTCAAATGAAACGTTACTGGAATTTGTGAAATATTTTTTCTAACTTCAAGGAAAATAATTTAGTATATTTCTGAATCAAACCAAAAATTTCACTCTGAAATAGAGAATTTTAGTAATAAATTTACACTCCAAGACAGAGTTTTTTTGCAAACAATTATTTTCCTAACTGAATTAGAGAATTATCGACATGGAATTGACTTTTTTCAAAATAATTGTAATTATTCTTTGAAAGGAAATTAAAAAAAAAATTCCTGTTTAGATTCAAAATTATTATTCTTTTCTGAAACTCTCATATCAGAATCAGAAGAATGTTAAATCTATTGCAATGTTAAGAAATTTTTTTAATCCCCATCCCCCCACGTTTTGGGAATTTGTTTGTTTTCTGGAAGAAAAACTTTAATTTCTTGAAAAATTGTTCAAAATCAATTCGCACCTCCAAGCTTGTGAAATTAGCATAGAGTTTTAAACAGAAAAAGCTTGATTTTCGGAAAAATTAAAAAAATATTAATTGTTGCTTAGTTTTTTTAAATTTAATTTCCGTCACCTTTTATTTAATTTTAAGGTTATAACTTTGAGTCAATAACTTGGAATTCTGACTTCCCTGATCCCCTGGTAGTGTGCCCGGAAAATAAAAAAAAAAAATTTTATTAGTTTAAACAATTTTTTTCCCCCTGTAAATCGTGAAAAAATATTATTTCACGGTTTAAATGATACAGTTCATGATATTAAAGGGCAACATCAATTTTTTAATATTATTGGTATTTATTTAAACGATTCTACTTTATTAAAGCAATTTCTTTTTTTTAATTTCGAAAGGTTATTGTTTTCTAGAGCTGATGACACAATTAACAAATGTAGAGAGTGATATATTTGTTTAATCATACTTGACAATTATTTAAATATTTTTTGTTCTCTCAAAGAATTTATTTTTAATGTAAATTTTCAATATTTGCACATTCACAATAATTTCTCACGATTCTCAGGTGAAAAAATTATGTAAGCAACTGAAAATTTTTCAACTAATTGCTAAATTCCTTAAAAAAAAATCATAAAAATTCTTTGATTTTGACATTAATTCCAGAAAATACTGCATTTTTACGATTTAGCAAAAAAAAAATTATTTAAATAGAAATTTTTAAACAAACAATAATTTTTGAAACAATTAAAAACGCGTCAAATACTTGGGAACTCGTCACTTATCGAAAAAAAAATATTAAAAAAATTTCAAAAAAAAATACTCCATGTTAATTTCAAAAACCCTGTGGCACCTGCTCATGTTGACCAGTTTGAAAAAAAACGTGAGCCATCGTTGGAACTTTGGCAAAAGTGGTAACTTTATGTAATGCGTATCACATTGTATTGTGTTGCATCATATTATATTATTTTGTATCATATTGTATCATGGCATATGATATTGTACCATATTATACCATATGTTGTCATAGTGCAGTATTATAGTGTATTATAGTGTAACTTGGTACATCATGCTGTATGTAATATCATACTGTATCATATTGTATGATATTGTATAATATTGTAACTTGATACAGCATGCTGTATATCACATCATGCTGTATGATATTGTTTCCCGATGTATCGCAATGCATCATATTGTACTAGTTGTATCATATTGTATTATTTTGTATCATATTGTACTCGCATAGTGTCATAATGCATCATTATAGTGTATCATAGTGTAACTTGATACCTCATGCTGTATATCATATCATGCTGACTTATATTATATGCTATTGTTTCGCAATCTATCGCATTGCATCATATTGTATTATATTGTTTTGTAATGTATCGCATAACATCATCTTGTATTGTTTTGTATCATATTGCATCATATTGTATAATATAATGTTATATTGTATTATATTGTATCATATTTCATCATTGTTGTTAATCGCACAAAAAAGCATATATTAATTTGAGAGAAAGTGGTTATAAATTGGAATCGTAAAGATCAGAAATAAGGTACACACATTAACAATACAATGCTCTTGACACAGGCACTGCATATATTTTAAAAATCAGTACGAAGAGATATTAGTGAAATATGATTTAAGAAATAATCTTTATGCATGGACAGACAAGAAAGAACTAGAGGGAAACCCCACTAAGTGACACTGAAGCTTATTCCTGCCTAAATTGATCCGACCCTCACTTACTTTAGTATGCTAAAAATAGTGACTTATCATCGTTGTACTCTAATAATCATATTACATTATATTGTCTCATATCATATTATATTGTATTATACTGTGTAATGTTACATTATATTGCATTATATAGTATCATGCCGTATCATATTGTGTTATATAGTGTAATAGTGCATCATATGGTAGCATATTGTGCTACATGGCATTATATTGCATTGCATTTTATGATATTATACAATACTGCATCATATTCTATTGCACTATGTAATACTGTTTTACATTGCATGGCATAGCATCATATTGTAGTACTTTGTATCATATTGTATCATATTATATGATATTGTATCATATTGTGTCATATTATATGATAGTGTATCATATTGTGTCATATTGTATTTTATTGTATTATATTTTATCATATTGTATTATTTTGTGACAGATTTTATCATATTGTGTCGTATTGCATAATATTGTATGATACTGTATCATGTTCTGTCATATTATATGATATGGTATCACATTGTATGATATTGTATAATATTGTATGGATGAAGGAGAGAAGAAGAGAGGGAAAGAACGAGAGAAAGGGGAGCTAAAAGGAGAGAAGCGGAAGAAGTAGAGGCAAGTTAGAGAGGGAGAGGGATTAGTCAGTCAGTAGGAAAAGCGAAGAAGAGATAGAGGAAAGAGAGCCTTACCCGTGAAGCCTTCTTCGTATTGCCCCTCACATCCTGTTAGTTTTGCGAGCTCATACCGTGAGAAAAAAAGTTATCACTTCAAAATGAAATTTTCTACTTATAAAATACAAACAATTAAAGGAGGGGTGATTATCAAAAATCTAACGTTAAATTTTTGGACCACACAGAATTGCATCAGTACAGTTTTTGTGATGTGTCTTTTTTTGGTTTTTTGTTTTTAGGGTTTCTTAGTCCAGGGCTGATACCTTTTTAGTATTGTTTGGGAATTCGTTCGTCTGTTTGACCTTTTTCCTGGTTAGATAAAAAAGGTAAGGGAATGTAGAGAACGTGTAGCAGGGGGGTAGGGAAAGCGATGGGTGGGTAAAATAGGGTGAATAACGAAAGTAAGTAGAGGAAAAGGTAAGGGATGGATTAAGAAGAAAGGGGAGGGGTTTTGGGAAAGTAAGTGCAAGTTGGGAAAGAAAATCGCATAGTTGGGAAGTAGGTAAGGGATTGTAAAAAAAAAGTAAGAGAAGGGGAAGTAGGCAAAAAGAGAAGAAGCATGGGAGGAAGAGTATGATATAAAGATTTTAGCAAGAAAGATATAGTAGGAAAGCAAAGGGTGGGAGAAGTAGTAAAAGTAGGAAAAGTCTGTAGAAAGGAAGGGTGCAGATTAAAACAGGAGTGAGGGAAAGGGTGGTAGACAAGTGTGGGCAAGGAGAGGAAGGGAAATGATCGGTCAAAAATAGAGAAGGAATTGTAGGGTGAGAAAATAAGAGGAGGGAAAGAGAGGGTAAGGGCGATAAGTGAGAGGAGTATATAAGGGAAGTAAGTGTCGTTAGGGCAAGAGAAGTGTACAGTGGTGACGTAAAACAGGAGTAGCGTGGAAGAAACGGGAGAGAAGTGGGAGTCGGAGAAAGGCTAGGGAGTAGGGGTGAGAAAGTATGGTAAGAAGAGATTTTTGCGACACACTCAACGTCTTAATATGCTAGGAACCCCTCTTTTGTAGGCGCGGTGCCTACTTTGTCTAATTTTTTTTTCATTATGCCACCCATCCTATTACACACTCACACACACATAGGAAAAAGGGTAGATATAAAATAAAGGCAGAGGCATTTTTAGTAAAGATAAATTCATTGAAGTGGATAACTGCATTGTGCCAGGAACACTGCTGGAACACATCCGATTATTTGGGAGACGGGATTTCGGCGTTTCTTCACTGTTTGGCCAAGTGCCAGGGAATGTTGTTTCCTGTCGTCAGAGGCCACTGGTTTGGAAGAATCGGTTTGGTTATTGAAATAATGCACTTTTATTGCTTCACATCCCCGAAGGCTATACTTCCAAGGTGTACATACCAAGAGCCCAAGTTGCGGTTCTTACCATCCAAAACGGATTATTTACGCTCAACTTTATCTCCCAAACAAATCTCATCCTTCCAGGTCTTTTTTGAGTTCATTTGTTCTCTTATCGACTCTTCATTTAAGTTTCTTCAAGGGCTCTCTCTGTACGATATTATTTTTTTGCGCTTTTTTTAATGATAATTTTTCATTTTAGAGAGAGCGTGAGAGAAAAAAAATAATACTAGTATATTAATATTTTATATAATAATTTTCTTAGTGTGTACCATGTCGAAGGCAAGACTGAAGTCATTATTTTTGCCTATTTTTAGTTATTTTGTAGGGTTGAGGGTACTTAGTAGTAGCGCTAAGCAATTTTGTAACCTTTTACAATTTTTCAAAAGTTATAAACAATTTAAAATTGATGATCTTCTCTTCTAAGATTTTTGATATCTGTACCTGGGTGATTTTCCCGAAACGATCATTTTGCAGAGAAAAAAGTTAAAATAAACTATTTATTTACAGTAAAAATTATTGCCTTGTATTCATCAAAAACTAGTGCAACACAATAATCTTGAGGTTACACTGCTTTCCGTTTTCATATAATATTTATCGCAAGCTGCCAAAATTATATTCAGAGAAATGAAAGCAGGGCCAGATGAACAACACAAATTTTTTCACACAACATTCTTAGTGGCTTATATCCGTATTTATTAGATTTAATGAAGATTTGAAACTTAAACACTAATGGATGTATATAATTGAGACGACAATAACCATTAATGTTAAGTGAGGGCATCTCTCTAAATTAAAATCAGTTACGATTTTTACTAATTTTATCTTTTCTGGCCTAATTCTAGCTATAAATCAGTTATTTTTTACTCATGAGCAGTGAAAAATAACTGATTTATACCTAGAATTGAGCTAGTGATGAAAAATAGTAAAAATGATAACTGGTCAAATTTAAAGAGATGATTTTACATTAATAATTATAATATTTTAATTGCGTATTCATGGTATTAAATAAATGTGAAGGGCACCAAAATTGCCCTGAAAATTGGCTCTATGTAACCTTTTTTGTAAAATTGAATGGCATATTTGAATAATAAAATCAAACTTTTTTAGTATGGAACAACTTTCGTCTACAACTAACAGATACTTTGGGAGTAATGTCCTGATATTAACCTGCACAGAAAATATTGAATTTTAGAAAACGTAACAAAAATTAACAAATAAAACATTATAAACAGTTTGTTGAAAGAAATTTATTCATTGTTTTTTAACCCTAAAGAGATCATCGCTTTTTTGATTTTCCTTAATAATAATAATATTTAAAACCATCTTAGGTTGATATTTAAATATCATAGACTACGGATTTTATTGAAACTTAAGTAGGCAAAGCATATCAAAATTGATTAGGTACTTCTTTTTAGCGGCCTTTAAGCAATTGCTCATATAATATTATTATCAAACAAATTTTAGAAAAAGTTTTAAATTTTAATAATTGCTGGCACTCCTATTTTTTTAATTTTTTTTCGTTTCCGGTATGCCCTAGGACTATTTCAGCACCAGCAAGAAGAAAATATCTTTACCGATTTTTGAAAAAAATCTATTATTTTTGTTTCATCCTCCATATCTTAATTAAAGACACTTCAAAGTGTAATTCTTTTCTCATTAAAAATTTATTATTATTCTAACAATTTAAATAAATAAATACTTTTTTTGCAAAAAAGCCTGAAATTGTTCAAATCCTCGTCTTTTTAAACAAAAATGTATAACAAACGATCTTTTCAATAGATTGAGTGCTATTTTTACGTTTTAGATTTAAGGCATTCTTTGGATATTTGGAAAAAATAATAAAAACCAATTTTAAAATAATGTAGCTATTTTTCTTTGTAAAAACACATTTTTGTGTGAAAAAGTACTAGTAGACTCTTGGTACATGATACTTAGTTAAATTCAACTAGAATTGAACTAAGTTAATCATTTTTATACATAATTATTGTATAAAAATAAACTATTTATTTTTTTTTTTACATAATAAGGTAGTCCATAAACTACGTTACCATTTCAAGGGGGAAGGGGTCATTTTAAAAAGAACGGTTGGTAACAACATGTGGAGAAGAGGCTCCAGTAGAAGTAAAAGTATATTTCTGGTTTTGGTAGAAACTCGTGTTTTTTGGTAGAACCATAATCTTCTTATTAAACAATTTGAGCTTAACTATTTTGTTTAAAATTCGTATTTTTTTTATTAAATTTAACTGTTTTTGATTTAAATATGAATCTTTCATCGTTGAAATATCATCAATCACACTTTTTGTTAAGAATTAAACTTTTTTGTTTAAAAAATCAACTACATTTAAAAGTTTTACAAATTTTTTATAAATCGATTTCTTTTTGGGAAAGATTTCATTTACTTCTTTAGTAGAAAACTCGTATTTACAGTTAAAAATTGTAAAAGCTTTTTATTACTGTAAATAAATCTTATT
>JAUELO010000100.1:4702549-4717109 GCA_032357855.1 Amphibolips quercusostensackenii
AAGTTTATCAAGATTGGAAAATTTTAAAAAAAAACTGCAACTTTCTAGCAGTATTCTAATAGAATATTATTATAAATAATAAAAATGGTCTTATAAATTACTTAAGGGAAATCTAATTGGTTATTGCCTTGCTCTAATTGGCACGTTAAAAACATGTTTTGAAAAATTCGAAAAAAAACGACTTTCTTACTCTATGCTGAGAGAAAATTGCTATTAACAATAATTAATATATAAACAATTTAATTCAATATCCAATTATCAGTGAAAAGTAGTATTTTATATAATAAAAATAATTTATATTTCGGAAAACTCAAAAAGATCATAATTAGCGCAGAAAACTCGCGGCATTCACTTATCTTTAAATATTTGCTCGGCATCAGGAATCGAACCCGGGCTTTGCGGTTACAAACTCAGAGCGCTACCGTCTGATATAACCGGGACGTGAGGATAGAAAAGTGTAGGGGAAGTGAAGGAAATGTTGAGAAATAAGGGAAGAGAGAGTAAGGGGAGTGATGGGAGCAAAAATACAGGAAGTTCAGAGAAATTATGATGGTAGAGGAGGTGCAGGAGAGATGGGGTGAGGGGGTAAGGGAAGTAAGGTAGATGGAGGAAGTTAGGAGAAATGTAGAGGAGCAGATAAGAAAGAATTTGAGGAAGAAGGGGAAGCGAAGGTTAAAGTGTGTAATAGGAAATTAGGAGAGTGTACGGGACGGTGGAAGGAAAGTATGGTAGGGAGAGGTTTCAACGACCTTGACAAATTTGTTTCTAAATGTTTCAACTTTTTCTCCACTTTTTACTTAGTGAGACAATAATTAATTTAAGTTAGCAAACATTAACTCAAGCCCGGATATACCGGTCTCAAGATTAGAACGCTGTTGTCTGATCTAACCGGGAGTTGAAAAAATAAGTGAGAGGAAATGAAGTGATGTAACTTTAGGAAAGGAGGGATGAGAAAGTAGTGGAAGTAGAGGACTTGAGGTTAAATAAGTGTAGGGGAAGTAGGAGAAGTGTTAAGAAATAAGGGGTGGGTGAGTAAGAGAAGTAAGGGGAGTGGCACTGAGTGAAGTGTGGAGAAAAGAGGAAAGTAGAAGAAGTGAGGGTGGTAGAGGAAGTGAGAGAAAATGTGGAGACAATTGTGTTAAGACGGAAGTAGATGAGGAAGAAGTTGAGGCAGGAAGAAGAAGCAACAGTTCAACTAAATCAGCATTGTATCTCTATTTTCTTTTATAGATACAAAAATTATTCCTATAGATAGTTGTCGTATTTTCTCCTATTCTTAACTTTTTCTTTAGTTTTCACTTAGTAAGACAGTGACTGATTCAAGTTAACAAAAATTAAATCGAGCCCGGACATTGCAGTTACAAACTCATAGCGCTACCGTCTGATCTAACTGGGAGTGAGCGAAAATGAAGGGAGGAAACTAGGAGAAATGAGGGATGGAAAAGTACGATAAGTAGGGGGCACGAGAGGAAATGAGAGTGAGAATCGTAAGGGGAAAAGGGGGTATAGGAAGTAAGAGAAGTATTAAGAAATGGGGTTAAGAGAAGTAGGAGAAGCATTGACAAATAAGGGAAGGGGAGGTAGGAGAAGTATTGAGAAACGAGAGTAGGGTGAGTAAAGGAAGTGACTGGAGCTGAACTGTGGAAGGTGTGGAGAAATAATGAAGGTAGAGGAGGTGAGGCTGGTAGAGGAAGTGAGAAAAAATGTAAGACAAGTATAGAGAGGGAGAAGTAAATGAGTAAGAAGTTAGGGAAGAAAGGGCAAACAAAGGTCGAAGTATATGAAGGAAATAAGAATAATGTATGGGGTACGAGAGGTAAATTATGGTAGGGTCAGGTTTTAACAGCTTTGATCAATTTTTCTAAATCCTTTCCTCTCCGAAATGGATGAAAAGCGCATCTCATTACTTTAGGATTTCAGTACTTTAATAATAACATACTTATTTTAAAAATCATTATTATTCCTATAGATACTTGTCGTTTTTTCTAAAATTTGAATTTTTCTGCACTTTTTACATAGTGAGACAATAGTTAATGCAAGTTAACCGTAATTAAAAAAAAAGTGAGGGGAATAAAGGGAGGCAACTTGAAGAAATAAGGGATGGGAAACTAGGTCAAGTAGTGGACGTAAGGGAGAATGAGAGTAGGGGAAATAGCATAAGTGTCGAGAAATAAGGAGGGGGAGTAGAGGGAGCGCAAGGAGCAAAACTAAAAGATGTCTAGAGAAATATGGAAGGTAGGGAAAGTAAGGGGTTAGAGGATGTGAGGAGAAATCTGGGGGAGAAGAATGAATCCAAAAGAAATTCCGAAGGGTGCAGATTCCCCTTGCGAATCTCATTACAAAGATTAAATCTGTAGTTTATGCATCCGCAAAATGAACGTAGTCCAGTTAATTCAGGCCATGAATGACTTTTTACGAGGGAATGAATTGAATGGCGAGGGTTTGATCTCATTCAAGGGTTGGAGGGAGAATAGAGGTTGTAGAAGATCGGTTAGCGACGATGTCTAAAGCTCTGTCCGCAAGCTAAGTAACGAGCTTTCGGCAAACTTTTTTTCTGAAGGCTGCCAAGTGACCGAAAGGGTCTCGAGGGTGTTCGAAAAAAGCGATGAAATAAAAAAAAAGCATTCGCCCCCGACCTCGCGGACGCTTTCACGCTCGAGCCAACTTCTCGCTTTGCGAGTGTTTTTGGCCTCCAGCAACCCCTCATTAAGCTCATTTTCGCTTTAATACTAAGTGTTCCTTCTCAACTGTAAACAAAAGATGAGGAACTTTTCTACAAAGAAGAATGTTTGCTATTTTTACTTGAACATGATACTAGCATAAAAGCAGGACCTTTTAGAGAAAAATGAAGTTACGAGGAAATAAGAAAATGGATGGAAGAGAGAAAAGATGTTTCGTATTTTATTAAGAGAGACCTACTTTTAAAATTATTTTCGTCACCAAAATTATCTAAGGACACGATGCGTTCCTCAGCGATAGGAATTGCATTTTTTTCGTTTAATAAAGTCTAGAGCTTTTAATTTTAGTCTAATTTTCATTTTTTGACGATCTGAATTCTAAAGGGCCCCCAGTTTGAAACTTTTGTCTTTAACGTTTGTTTATTTACAGAATTGTTTACGTTTTGATAACTGATTATTTAATGTGTACATTAGGGCGGTCCAAAAATGCGTTGGAATTTTTTTTCTAATTCTTATGCATATCGAACAAAATTTTGTTGGACTTTACAACTAAATAAATCCTTTTTTTTTTGTTGACAAAAAAATTATATTTATAGGTGGCGCAGGACCCATGAAGTTTAATACGTATTTTCTATAAAAAAAAAATACGTTTTTGTAAATTTTATCTAGAAACGTCAAAATTAGCTACATCAAGCTAAAACATAACATTTCCTCTTGAAATTAGACACAGAATGCAAAAAAAAAATAATACTTTTTGAATATCGCCCCCATAAGTCTGTTTTATAGGGCCCCATATAACCACACTAAGGAAAAAATTGTTTTTGCGAGTTTTTGGTTGTTTTGATGATTTCAAATACCTTTTTAACGTGAATTACTTTCAAAACATGAAATACTACTTTGTATTGATAATTGGTTGTTAATTAATTTTTTTTTTAACAATTCGACATTTTTTTGAGCAATTTTCTCTCACAAAAGAGATAGAAAGACACAGTTTTTTGAGAAGTTTTTCACTCTTCGTCAAATTTTTAATTAGAGTTATGTGAAAATTGATTTTTTTCAAAATTATTGTTTAAACAATTAATTGTTTTAGTTGATAATATTTTTTTCTGTAATAATATTCAAAACCGTAGTTTCTTCCTGAAATTGTTAGCTTTTTGTCCGTTTTTTATTTAAAGCAAGTTAATATTCAATCCAATTCAGCAAAAGTAATTGTTTAGGCAAATTATTGTTCTTTATATATGTATCTTTTTTAATATTATTACTAGCTAGTGCGATTTTTTCGAAAATTTTAAACTTTTTGTCACATTTTTTAATTTAAGCAAATTAATAATTAATTTAAGATTACAAAAATTAATGTTTAAACAATTTATTATTATTGTTGAGAACATTCTATTTGCATATTTGTATAAAGATGTGTTATTTCCTTTTTTTCAATATTTCTCTATTACTTACTTGAAGCGACTCAATAATTTATTGAGTTTATAAAAAATATTGCTTACACAAATAATTATTGTTAATAATTATCTTTATCTATATGATTGGCAGATAGTTACGTTTTTTTTAATTTTTAACTTTTTAAACTTTGATTTGCGTTTTGGTTATTAACAAATAATAAATAAAAATTAGTAAAATTATATTTTAGACAATCGCTTTTTTTTTGTAAATGTTAAATTTGCTTAAAGCAGTTACTTCGAGCATTTTCGTTTTAATTATTACTTACACTTATTACTAGTTTCTAACTTGCAATAAATATTAACTTACTAAGTAAAAAGTTAACAAAAATTTTCAAAATATAGATAAAACGTCGACTTTCAAGCAATTATCTAAAAAGATATAACTATTAGCAATAGAAGATTGTGCAAACAATTGTGTTTGTTAAATTTCATGAATTATTACTTAACTAAATAAAAGAAAAGTTAACGAAAAGTAGACAATTTCAGCAAAAACCACAACTAACTAGCCTAACTATAAGAAAAGATAGTTTCCAACAATAATAATTTTTTAAAACATTTATGTTTGTCAAATTGCACCAATTATTACCAAACTCTTAGTAGATAGTGAACAAAAAGTTTGAAATTTTAGACAAAACCGCAACTTTCTAACATTATTTAAAGATAATATTATCTAAATTGATATTAAATTGTTTAAACAATAATTTGGACAACTATAATTAATTATGTACCTCACTATAATTGAAAATTGGACAAAAAGTTAAAATTAAAAAAAAACGGATATAATCATACAAACATTTTGTTGTTATTTTTAATAATATTATGCTTGAATAATGCGAATTAAAAATTTTGAAAATTCTTTAGAAACAATTGTATGAAAAAATAACTATTGTTTACAACTATTTTCTTCTGTGGCTTTTACTAAACATTTGAAAAGATCCAAAAACAATTTAAAATTTCAAAAAAAAAAGTTCAATTTAGCAAACAGAATGTAGATTTTTGAAGATTTTGAACAAAATAGTACCTTTTTAAAATTAAATCATTTTCTTGCTATTTGTGGTAAAATATAAAAAAAAAATTATTTTAAAAGAATTAATTTTCAAAGAAAATCTGAAAATATTTCAGAATATTAAACAAAATTTTTAATTGTTGGAAAAAAATCTAGATTATTTTGAAGCAATTTTTATAATTTTGGAAGATTTCAAAATATTTTAGGAAAAATTCGAGTCTGTTCAACAGATATTCAGAGATCTTGAAAAATTTCTCGAGTTTAGAAATATTTTCACGTTTTAAAAAGTTTTATAAAAGTTAGAAAATAATATTTACTTTTTTTTTTAAGGACTGAAAGTCCTAAATATTTCTTTAAAAGACTCGAGTTTTGCCTTGAATTAAGTAAAATCCTGCCAAATAATCAGTTTTGTTCAAAATACTCAGGATTGTTTTTGAACACATCAACACATACACACACACACACACACACACACACATATATATATATATATAATCTTTGTGAATGTTCTTTAATTTTTATAAAAAACCTAGGACAATTATATTTTGCTTTCTCATTAAGACAGGCTTTTAATCACCTAAAATTTCTAATCTACTTTTGTGACATATATAGATATAATTCTACACCAGGAGTTCGAAAATTAAGTTGACAGAAAAAATTAATTAATGTCCATGTCTGATAGGATTTTAAGCTAGATCAGCCTATATGAGAAAAAATGTTTATATTGAAAATACTACGATACAGAATTTAATTTATTTGTTTGCGTCTTCAAGACTCATAGATTGACCTATTGTTGAGCATTTCACGACCTACCAGTACCGATTTATGACATTTAAAGAATGATTTTTTCAGTTTATGTGAGAAAAACTTTTTATGTATTTGAAATACGACAGTATTATATGTACTATATTTGTTGGCGTCTTCGAGATCCGTCTATCGACCTATTGTTTAGCCTTTTATCGCCAACCAGTGCCGATTTATAAAGTTTAAAAAAAATGTTTTATTCTTTTCACATGAAAAAGAATTGTTTGATATTGCAAATGCAATCATATTATATCTTGTGTATTTGTTTGCGTCCTCAAGACGCATTGATTGACTTGTTGTTAGATCTTTTATGACTTACCAGTACCGATTTATGAAATTTAAGAACAGTTAATTCTGCTTTTGTAAAAAAAAAACTTGTTTCGTGTTCAAAATATGGCAGTACTATACTGTATTGGTTCGCTTCTTTGAGACGCATCGATCTACCTATTATTTAGCCTTTTATGACCCATTAGTGCCAATTAATTAAGTCTTAAAAAATGCCTTATTCTGTTAACATGAGGAAGACATTTTTAACATTCGAAATGCAACAGTACCATATCTTGTGTATTTGTTTGCGTCTTTAAGCTGCATTTATTGACCAATTGTTGAACCTTTTATTGCCTATGAGCACCGATTTGTTGAATTAAAAAAATATGGTTTATTGTGTTTATGTTAAAAAACTCCTTTTATATTCCAAATACAGCAGTACTATATGTACTGTATTTGTTTGCGTTCTCGAGATGCATCACTCGACCTATTGTTTAGCCTTTTGTGACCTACTAGTGCCGAATAATAAAGTCTCAAAAAAATAACTTTTCTAATATTCAAAATGCAACAGTACAATATTTTGCATATTTGTTTGCGTCTTCTAGACGCATTAATTAACCTATTGTTAAAGCTTTTATGAACTACCGATGCCAATTTATTAGGTTTATGAAAAAATGTTTATACTATTAACGCGATAAAGACTTTTTTCATATTAAAAATTCTACAGTACTGTATTGCTACATTTGTTCGCATTTTCGAGACGCGTCGAAAGACCTATTGACGAACCTCACATAACTTCTCATGATCCAACAATTTTGAATTATAAATGTTTAAAAACCCTTTTTTTTATCTTGTTCATGCGAGAGAAACTTTTTTAAAATTGGAAAATACAACAATAATGTATATGATATATTTGTTCGCGTCTTTAAGACGCATTAATTAACCTATTGTTAAAGCTTTTATGAACTACCGATGCCAATTTATTAGGTTTATAAAAAAATGTCTATACTATTAACGCGATAAAGACTTTTTTCATATTAAAAATTCTACAGTACTGTATTGCTACATTTGCTCGCATTTTCGAGACGCGTCGAAAGACCTATTGACGAACCTCACATGACTTCTCATGATTCAACAATTTTGAATAATAAATGTTTAAAAACCTTTTTTTTATCTTGTTTATGCGAAAGAAACTTTTTTAAAATTGGAAAATACAACAATAATGTATATGATATATTTGCTCGCGTCTTCGAGACGCATTGCTTGCCCAACCTAATCACCTTTCATGACCTACCATGAAATAAAAATATTGTTTATAAATTTTCAACCAATTTACGCACTCTGTTTATCAAAAGATTTTTTTTGTACTAGGCATATAACAGTGCTGTATTTGATATAATTGTTCGCGTCTTAGAGACGCATGAATTGATCTATTGACAAAATTTCGCTGTAAATTCTTGAATAATAGATAGCGACTTGAAAATTTAAAAAATACATTTTTCATTGTAACGAAGAAATCGAATAAAATTTTAATGAGCTCTCTGATTTTCAAAAAAAAAATATTTGCAGTAATACAGAAACATGAGGTTGAAAATCATTAATAGTATCCACTTATTTCCGTTTCTTAGGAAAAAATTTTAATGTAGTTATAAAAGTTATATAATTTTAGTAGAATTTTATATCAAATTTGGTAAAATCCTATAAAATGAGAAGAAAAAAAGAGAAAAAGGGAAAAGCGGAAAGTGGAAAGGGTAGAAGGGAAAATAATAAAAAGAAAGTTGAAATGGTAAAGAAGTGATTAAAAGAAGACAGGTAACAGAGACAGAAAGATCTCACGATCCAGATCATACCCCGTCGAGTGTCGTGCGGTCAAGTGGTTGTGCGGTCACGTGGTTGTGCAGTCACCCATTTTTTTAATTCACTCCCGTCCTAAAAGTAGTTTTACTGCAATATACAATAATACTGAGAGACAATTTTCGCAGGAGAACGGCTTAGACGAAATGCTCAAAATAAAATTTTTTATATCATTATCGAGCCCAATGTCAACTAACGAGGCATATTCAACGGATGAGAAGGGAGAAGAAACGAGAATCATCCCCCTGCAATTCCGATTCAAGCCTCAATATTGCAGAGCGACTACCAACTCTGCGTATTTGATATGCATATACGTACATAGACGTATTCATGCGTATACTTACATTCACGTACCTTCATTAATGCTATGCGCACAGAGAATAATAAATCGCTTTCCGACTCCCGCATATAGGTTGACTTACCATTTTCGACAATTTTTACATTTTTTTTCCGGTCCGCATTGAGAAATGTTCCTTTTATTAAAATATTAAAATATTTATTGTTTTTGCCTCTTAGGGGTCATTTATATATTATGTAAGCACCAAAATGTTCGAGAAGCAAAAATATGAATTTTGTACAAACATGTGGAATTTTTAACTCAAAAATATGGTTTTTCAACAAAAAGGGTTATTTTTTGCAAATAGTTTGATAATTAAAAAAATATTTCACTTTTAAAAATTTAAATTTTGAGATCTGAAAAAAATGCATTATCTTATTTCATAACGAACAAAATATATATTTTGGTTTTCAATTACAATTCATTTTTACATGCATATGTCAAGTTATTTTAGAAAAAGTCAAAGTACCGATTCGGCGGACGATTCTAAATTGCCAGTCATATCCCGGTTTTTCTCGGTCAAGATTTTTAATTGTTATGGTCAAATAAAGTGAATTATTAATATTTGCTGCAAAATTTTAACATTTATTAAATTCATCACGTTCATTCTGAACTTCCTTCAAGACAACCGAGCGAAAAATTTCAAAGTAACTAAATTTTCACACATACTTAAATTTGTCACTAAACAATATACATTTTCAACAAAAATGCGAAAGTTTAACTTTCAATTAGAAAAATTAGAATAGTTAAATCTTAGGCCAAAAAGATAAATTTTCAACAAACCGCCAACCACTTAGTTGAATTTTTAACTAAAGAAAATTAAGTTTGAACCAAAAATGAAAAAGTTACATTTTTAGTTAATAAAATTAACTTTTAACCTAAGTCATGAATTTTCAATCATAATAATGAATCTTCAAATGGAATAGTTAAATTTTCAACACAAAACATTAGTTTTGAACAAAAATAATAATTCTTGTACTGAAATAATTGGATTTCTAAACTAACAAAAATAAATTTTTACTAAGAAAAAAATAAATTGTCAACCAAAACTTAAGCATTTAAATTTAAATTTGAAAAAATTGATGTTCAACCAAACAGATGAATTTTTAACCAAGACCACGAAATATTTGAAAAGGATGATGAATATTCAAAAAAAAAAATTGAACTTTAGACTATAAAGATTAATTTTTAACTAAAAAGGTTAATTTCTACCAAAAAAGAAAAATTTCCAACTGAAAAAAATTGTTTTTCAACCAAAAATGAAACAATTGAATTTCAAGCCAAAAAATAAATGTTTAACAAAAAAAATTAGTTTTCAATTAATGTTTTAGAATACTTAAGTTTTATAATAGTTGCATTTTCAGTTGAAGAAAAAATTTCAACCAAAAGGGAAAGAAATTTTCAACAAAATATGTAGTTAAATTTTTGAAAATTCGTATATCCCTCTTCATTAAAAGAAAAAATTATTTTTAAGTCATATACCTCATTTTTCAATCCCAGAAATAAATTTTCAATTAAAATTATAAATCTCAAAAATTAATAATTTGTAATGAATAAGTTCAACTTTTAACCAAGTCATTTTATTTCCAACCTGAAGGATTACTTGAATTTTTAACCGACAAAAAGCATTTTTATGCAAGAAGTTAAACATTCACAAAAAAAAAATAATTTATAATATTTGTGTAGAATAAATTAAATTTTTAATTAAAAAAAGTAAATTTAACAAAAAAAGTACCTTAAAAAAATAGTTACATTTTTAGACAGAGTGACTAAATTTCAAGTAAAATTAGTGTAAATTTTTAAAAAGAGTAGTTGAATTTTAAACCAGAAAGATCGATTTTCGACTGAGATGATTAACACCAAAATTAAATAATTTAATTTCTGCCCAAAAAGATAAATTAATAACTAAGAAGATTGATTACTGCCAAAAAAGACGAATTTTCAACTATAAAAAAAGGAATGATTGAAGAGTAAAAATAAAAATTTTGAATGATTGTTAACATAAGAGTTCAACTTTAAAATAAGTAATTTTATTTATAACCTAAAAGATAGATTTTTCAACTAGAATGATGAATATTTAATTGGAATATTCGAATTTTTAACTAAAAAAAATTACTTGTTGACAAAAATATTAATTTTCTAAGAAGATAATTTTTTAATGAAAAGTCGTCTTTTTTATAAAATACGCGTATTTTTAACAATATACTCGTATTTTCTATTTAAAAAGACCAATTTTTATTCAAATCGTTGAATTTTGAACTAGGCAAGATCGATTTTAACTAAAAATAGAATAGTTGGATTTCCAGTTGGAGAAATTAATTTTTGATTGAACTGATGAATTTCAAACTAAAATGTTTAATCTTCAACTGGGATAGTTAGAATTTATATGAAAAAAAGATATTTTGAACACAAAGATCAATTTTCTATAGAAAAGACGAATTTTTCATCAAGTACAAATATTTTTAAGCAAATAGTTGAATTTTAAAGTAAAAAATGTTAATTTTTAGCTAAATAGAAAAAATTTTGTTTAAAGAAAAAAAATATTTTTCATTCAATATCGTAGAGAAATCTATTTCTTCATTGAAAACAATTTTATAATAAAAAAGCAAGAAAAGATTCACAATTGAGAAACAGAGTTTTTAACTACATTACTTTTTGGCTCCTTAGAGACAAAAGTGACATTTAAAATAAAAAAAAATAAAAAATTTTTAAGCAGAAATGGAATAGTTTAATTTTCTCTCAAAAATATAATTCCTTACAAAAAAATGTTCTTTTAGAAAAATGGTGTAATTTTTTACAGGAATAGTTAAATTTCTAGATGGAAAATGGATTTTTAACGAATTATTAGTTACATTTTTAATCAGCTATAAATTTTCAATTAAATTGATGTATGTTGAGTAAAAAAATTAATTTTTAATAAATCAGTGTAACTTCTTTCCAAGTAGTTAATTTTTTAAATAAGTAAATAAATCAGTAACCTTATTAACACACTTATATACCCTGCGACTGTAGACAAAGTAGAAATCACTTTTCTAAATTGATGAAAATTATTTATATAGGAACTTGAATTTTACTGCGATGAGAAGTAAATTCCTAGTTTTTCAAATTGAATTCACAGTAATTTCTCAACCAAGTTGCTACTAAAAATATTTATCTTACTCATATTATTAATCTTCCAGCACTTATAAAACTCACAAAAAGTAAATGTGTACTGAACCTACGACGCAAATATAAGGTAATAAATTGAAAGAAAATTCACATAGAATTAAATATATTTTACATTAAAAATAATAAAATAAGATAGTCATAATATAACACTTAAATCAAACATTAACAAAAAATATTCAACTATCCCAGGTTAAGATTCAACATTTTAGTTAATCATTCATTTCCTAGATTAAAAATCAATAATTTAAATAAAAATTAGTCTTTTTCAATAGAAAATTGAACTATATTGTAAAAAATACACGTATTTTGATGAAAAGACGATTAATTAGAGAATATTATCTTCTTCTTACAAAGTTAATCTTTTTGTCTAAAAATAATTCTTTTTCGTTAAAAATTCAAGTATTCCAGTTAAATATTTAGCATTTTAGTTAAAAATTTATCTCTTATTACGGAAATAAAATTACTTAATTAAAAGTTAAACTCTTTTGTTCAAAATTATTTCTACTTTAATTTTTACTCTTTAATTATTCATTATTTTTTAGTTGAAAATTCGTCTTTTTTAGTAGAAATCAATCTTCTTGGTTAAAAATTCATCTATTTGGTCCAAGATTAAATCACTTTATTTAAATATTGATCATCTTATTCAAAAATTGATCTTTTTGGCTTGAAATTTGGCTATTCTGGTATAAAAATTTACAATAATTTTAGTCGAAATCAAGTCAGTTTGATTGAAAACATAATTATTTTTTTCAAGTTAGTTTTTTTTGTTAAATGTAATTTTTTTACCTGAAAATGTAACTTATTCTACTCAAATATTGTAAATTATCTTCTTCTTTAAAAGTCAATCTTTTTGTCTAAAAATTCCCTTTATTGGTTAAAAATTCAAGTATTCTAGTTAAATATTTATAATTTTAGTTGAAAAATTATATTTTAGGCTAGTAATAAAATGACTTGGTTAAAAGTTAAACTCTTTTATTACAAATTTTTTTTTTCTCTGAAGATTTATAATTTTAAATAAAAATTCATTTCTTGGGTTGAAAAATAAGCTATTTGATTTAAAAATTATTTTTTCTTTAAATAAAAAGTGATTTTTATCTGAAAATTTAAATGCATATTTTGTTGAAAATTTGATTCCGCTTTGGTTAAAATTTTTTTTTCAACTAAAAATGCAACTATCATACCAGGTAAATATTCTAAAACATCAACTAAAAACTCATTTCTTTTGTGAAAGATTTATCTTTTAAATCAAAATTCAATTATTCTATTTTTGGTTAAAAAATAATCTTTTTAAGTTGAAAATTCTTTTTTTTTTAGTAAAAATCAATTTTCTTGGTTAAAAATTCATCCTTATGGTTTAAAGTTTATTTCTCTTATTTAAATATTGATCTGCTTAAATAAATATTTCATGGCCTTGGTTAAAAAGTTATTTGTTTAGTTGAGCATACATTTTTTCAACTTTATTTTTAAATGTTTAAGTTTTAGTTGACAATTGATCTTTTACTAGGAAAAATTATTTTTTAGTAGTTTGAAAATTTAACTATTTCAGCGGAACAATTATTGTGTTTGTTAAAAACTAATGTTTTTGGTTTTTCTCAATTCAATTTTTCCAATTTAACTATTCCAGTTGAAGATTTATCATGAGGATTGAAAATTCATGACTCAGGTTAAAAGTTAATTTTATTAAAAAATGTAACTCTCATTTATTTTCGGTTAAGAGTTTATTTTTTTTACTTCAAAATTCAACTACTTGGTTGAAAATTCGTCTTCTTTTATTGAAAATTATACTTTTTCGTTAAAAATTTATGTTTTTTTAAAATTGTATTTTCTTTTGTGAAAAATTATTCTTGTTGTTTAAAAATTCAAATATTTCAGTTAAATATTCATCATTTGAGTTAAAAATTTATCTTTCTGGCTTGAAATTCAACTATCATAACTGATTTTCCTAACTCAAAGTTGAACTTTCCCTTTTTTGTTGAAAATGTACACTGTTCACTGAAAAATTAACGTATTTGTATAAAAAATCTAGTAAGCTAAAAATTTTTTGCTGTTTTATTTATCCAGAAAAATTAAAAAACTCGACCGGGAAAAACCAGGAAATGACCGGGAATTTGAAATCGTCCGCGAATCGCCACCCTAACTTTTCTCTAAAATAACCTGGAATATAAATATAAAAATAAATTGTAATTGGAGTCCAAAAAATCCATTTTGTTTGTTATAGAAGAAGCTATTCCATTCATTTTCGTCTTTTTCTTACTTCAAAAATTTTAATTTTAATTAGTGAAATATAATTTTTTAAATATCAAACTGTTTCACAGAATATAACCTTTTTTGTTAAAAAATTATATTTTTGAGTTAAAAATTCCACAGTGATACATTTTTAAATATAATGACGAATTTTTAGAAAAATAGATTTTCAAGAACAGAGTCAAAGACAAAAGACGATTTTCTAAGACAAAAGATTAATTTTTTTCAGAATTTGAATTTTCAACAAAGGAAATGAATCTTCAACTAAAAAAAAATGTTCTAAAAATAAAATTAATTTATTACAAAAATAATGAATTTTCTACAAAATACAATTATTTTTTAAAAACTTGTTGAATTTTAAAGCCAAAAGAACGAATTATATAGAAAACGGTTTAATTTTCAATCAGAAAAAAATAATTTCTCACAAAAAAAAAATTAATTTTAAACCAAACAGTTGCATTTTGCGCTGAAAAGGATGAATTTCAAAATAAAAATGTCAAATCATTAACATAATATATGAATTTTCAACTAGAAAAGATTTTTTTCCAATGAAAAATGTCAATTTTTAACTAAAGATGGAATAGTTACATTTTCAGTGAAGAAAATTAATTTTTAACTGAAAAAATATAAATTGTGAGCAAAATAGTAAGGATAAATAACCAGAAGTTCATTTTACAAAAAAACATGATTCTTTAAAAAAAAAATTTCAAAAAAAGATTTCACTCTGAAAGATAAATATTCAAACCTC
>JAUELO010000100.1:4718160-4733716 GCA_032357855.1 Amphibolips quercusostensackenii
TGGTAGAGTGAGCCAAAAAGAAACCTTTTTTAGGTACACTGTTCGAAATTTCTGTAGAAATTATCAAAAACGCGTCACTAAAGCCTTATGCAAAAACCGTTTTGGTATTTCCCTAACTAGGAAAAGTAATTTTAGCAACGGTAACTGCATGAAGCAACGGACTTACCATTTAATTGAAACCTAGAATAATTATTTATTTTTAGCTGCTGCTAGTCACTTGCAGTCTTGATTAAGCTTTTTTAAAGAGTTTAGTTACGAGTCAGATGATCAAAGTATTTTTTAACTATTTTATTGCAAAAATAATTCGCTCATTGACAGAGCTTCTAGGTCGTCGCCTTTACTCTCGATTTCAACCCTTTTTTTCAGTAAGTTATTTTTGCACATATTTATAATCCTTTTTGGACTTAAGGTAATTTAATTTTGAAACAAATAGTTTCACTGCATTGTTGAAATTTCAGTTGGCACAAGCGTTGAAGAACTTCATTAGAACGGCTCAAAAACTCCGAAGTCATTCCAAATAAAGTTCCTGAAACAAAAGATGTTCCAGAGAGATTTTAAGAACGTATTTGGAACATAAAACGTTTTCAGAACATTATTTAGTCTAATTTAGGACAGTTTTCGAAACGTTTTGCTTCGAAAGCAATAGAAAAGCGAGGAGTGCGCAGATTCTAACTCCGCAGAAGCGAACTGCGCAGATGCTTACTGCGCCTATGCTAACTGCGCCTATGCTAAGTGCGCATATGCTAACTGCGCACGTCTCTTAGTCACAAGGGCTTATATTTCTGTTACCATTTAAGTATTCTGAAAACTTTTTGTAAATTTTTCAGATACTGTTTCTGAATGTTAATGAATTTTTCGTAAATTTACTATAAAATTAACTGAATTTCACTTTTAGTAACAGTTGTAATGAGCACTCTAGATTTTAATTTGATTAAGTCGTGTCTCTTGTTGCACTAATGGGCTTAAAAAATTACAATTTTCAAAAATAACAAACCAATTTCCTAAGGGACAAAAATTATGCATGTTTTATTTTTTGTGGAAAAAATTGTGGTATTTCTCTTTACTAAGGAGAAGCACACAAATTTTATATTCTAAACGCTCTTAATTTTGACTTAATTAAGATATTAGTTATTTTATTTCTGATTATGATATCGTTTATCGTTTCAAGAAATAAAAATCTAGGAAACGACACAGTTTTTATTCTTGTGAATATTTTCAAAAAGCTTATGCTAAAATAAAAAAGGAATCCTACAGTTTTATATAGGCTGCGACATTTTTTAGGTCAGCAGATTTTGTTTCTCTGAAAATGTAACTTTAAACCCGCAAATTTCAATAAAAAAAAAATGAAATTAGCACAGTATATTTTGTTCATGCAGTTTCTTTTACGTTATTATTTCAATGAAAAACAATTGTTTTTTATAAACAATTCTTCTGAATAATTTTTTATTTTGTCGTTATTGTAGACTTTAAAAATATTTGTTTAAACAATTCAATTTTTTCTTGTCTATGTTGGCTTCACTCTGTATTTTATTTTAGTATGAAATATATTTAAATGAAATTAAATGCTGTCGCCTAAAAAATTCTCCTGAGAAATAAGATCCTTCCGAATTCACTAGCAAATAATTTTGTAAGAAAAAACAACATTTATTTGTTAACGAGGGGTGAAGTGGTAAATTTGTTTATAAAATTTTTTATAAAAAAAATTCATTATTGCTTAATAAATTATCATTACTAAAGGATTTTTCTCAATAGTTTGAAACTGGTTCTGTTAAAAAAACAAAATATACCGGTCAAAAATTGACTGCAATCTGTATTTGCTTATAAAATTAATTTAAATAAATAACAAATTATGTTAGTTCACAAATTCTTTTTATGAATACAGTCCATCCTAAGTTATTAGCAGTCGATTTCAAAGAAAAAATATAATCAATTCGCTGAAAAGTAGTCAAGTGGTAAGCTTTCCATAAAATTGATAATAAAATGAAAAAATATTGTTTTTTGATGAAGTTCGATAATCGAATGATTTTTCTAAATTATCTGGAATTAGTTTATTTGTAAAATAAAATCAACTGCTAGAAAATGTTTAGAAAATTTATATTTGCTGATAACATTTAGATGTGTATTTGCTTATCAGATTTGTTTATAAAATAAATAATTACCTCAAATTTTTTTAAAAATGTTAACTAAGCATTATTTTCTACTTAAATATAACTTGTTGCAGATATCTGAAAATCTGCTCTTGCCAATATTTTTTATTTTTCAAAAAATGCCTAACTCCAATTAAAATAGTAAGCTCTGGAATAACTTATCCAAAAAACTTGTTTTTTCCTAAAAAACTTTTTTCGTGGGGTGGTTCAAATTAAAAACTAGTGAGATTTATTTGATTAATTTTTGGTAAACAATCTCCTTGAATTTTACCCTTTTCCAAAAAATGACCTATTTTTCGGTTTAAATCAGTCAACATTAACTAGTACCTCATACCTTTTTTACCATTAAGCCGTAAAAAATTAACTTTTTTCGGTGATAAGTTGTATAGTAGATGAACATCAAAAATAATTTTTTCATTTAACATATTTTGCAATTACCTAAACAATTTCTATTTAAATCGTGAATTGTACAATTTTACAATTTTTCACAATTAATAAAACCATTCATTAAATGTTGAGAGTGATTTTTTTTAAAAAACATCCAGAATTTATTAAAAAAATAATATCACTTGGTCCTTTTTATAAAAGAGATGGAGAAAATACTAATTTTTTTCGAATCACTTACACTATTTTAAAGAAATAACTTATTTAAGCTAATGAAAATTGTTAAAAGTTTTGCGTGATATACTTGAAAAATATACATTACTCTTAACATTTGTTGATTTTTTATTATTTCTAGGAAATAATAAATTTCCACGATTTAGAGTAATGAAAAAAATTTAGAAGCAAATAATATATGTTTCAGCAATTGAAAATTATTTTCAAAAACAGTTAACAATTTGTTAAAGTATATATATTAAATTTTTATAAAACAATAATGATTTTCTAACTGAAAAGACAATTTTTTTAACAAAATACATAGATTTTCTACTAAACGGTTAAATTTTTTTTTCAAAGAATAATTTTCTAATAAAAAGTGAAATAGAGCAATTTTTAGAATAGAAAAAGTAATTTTCAAGAGAAAACATTGTGAGAGTGAAGTTTAGTTTTAAACATCAGAGGTCAATTAAGAAATGTTAATTTTAAACAACCTCATTTAACTATTAATTAAGCAGTTGAACTTTAAATTAAAAAAAAAAGAATTTATAACTAAATAGTTGAATTTTCAACCCAAAAAAAAAATTTCCCAGCAAGAAGATAATTTTATTCCAAAAGCCACAAATTTTAAACAAAATACGTCACTTTTTAGCACAATGTTTCATTTTCAAAGTCAAAAGGATGAATTATTTACAAAAAAGTTCAATTTTTAATCCGAAATATGATTTTGCAACCAAAATTCCAATTTTTCAACAAAATGTTAAATTTTTACAAAAATATTTGATTTTTATGACAGATAAATTTAATTTCAATTTAAAAATAATTTCTGACAAAAAAAGACCAATGTTTAACAAAATTAATAAATTTTCAATAATAAAAAAACGATATTCTATGAAAAATAACAATTCTTAACAAAAAATGGAATAGTTACTCTGTTAGATTGCAAAACTAATTCTCAACCAAAAAAACGACTAATTTAAAAAAAAAATAGTTACGTTATCAATCTAAGAGATGAATTTTTAAATGAAATTATAATATTTAAAAAAATAATTTTGACCCAAAAAGTTTAAACCAAAAGATGATTTTCTCAAACAGGAAGATTAATTTTCTGAAAATGGAATAATTGAATTTGCTGACAAGGAGGTTATATTAAAGAAAATATATAAATTCTTAACAAACTAGTTTAACTTTCTACCAAGTACCTAATTTTTCAGCTAAAAAAGTATGAATTTTATAACCAAATAGTTGAATTTTTTAGCCAAAAAGATGCATTTCTAGCAGTAAGATGAATTTTGCACCAAAAAATTTTAAAAATTTTTAACAAATTTCTTTAAATTTTAAAGCCAAAGGTTGAAATTATCTACAAAACTTTTGAATTTTCAAACCCTCAATATAATTTTTTGACAAAAAAGTTACATTTCTACCAAAAAGTTTAATTTTAATAAAAAAAGTTTACTTTTTAACCAAATAGTTTAATTTGAACCATGATTATGAATTTTTTACCGAAAATTTAATTTTTTAGGCAAATAGTGTAATTTTCTACCAAATTGTTAAATTGTAAAACAAATTTGATCAATTTAAAAGCAAGCAGTAGAAGTTTTGACTAAAAAGGTTGCATTTTCAAACAAGGATACTAATATTTGACCTAAAAAGACAAATTTTTAATAAAATACATGAATTTCTAACTAAAAAAGATCAATTTTCAATTAAAAAATCATTTTCAACTTAAAAAGGAAAATTAACATTGTCGATTAAAAAAATGAATTCTCAAACAAAAAAACAACTAATAATAAAAAAAAGGTTAATTTTGAACAGAAGAGATAAATTTATAATTAAAATGATAATATAAAAAAATTTAATATTGCAGAAAAGAGTTCAACCCCAAAGATTATTTTTTAACCCAAAATATTAATTTAAAAAAATGGAATACTTAAATTTTCAACTAAGTAGGTAAATCTACATAAAAAAAAATATTCAACAAAAATTTAGTTACACTTTCAACAAGAAATCTGACTTTTTAATAATAAAAGATGACTTTTCAACGATGAAGTTGTGTTTTCAATAAAATAGTACATTTTTTCACCAAATATTAGAATTTTTATCCAGACAAAATGAATTCCAAACCAAATATATAACAGTTAACTTTTTGGCCACTTTTGATTTATCTAGCACTGCGTTATGATTCAATTTTTTTGTCCAACCACGAACTTTTTAAATTTAAAATTTATATAATAAGGAATTTAATTTAAATTCACGGTTACAATTTAATTTTTTATTTTGTTTACTGTTTCATTTTAATCGCTTTGAAATGAAAAATCCGTAATTTTCTTCCGTTGGTTTAAAAATACTTGCTGATTTAAAAACTTTTGATTTCGGAATTATTTTATTATAACTGATTATATTAACTGAAGTTTCTTTAAAAATAGATTTTTTAATATTTTTTGTAACATTTTTATACGCAGTTAATATTTCGCAAAAAAAACCGCAAAATTACCTAAAGTTTTCTTGTGGATTTTCAAAAATCGCGTTTTCGTATCTACAGCAAAGGTCCGCAGTCAAAGCCTGTTAATTGACATTTTGTTTAAAATTGATTTTTGTGTATTTTCTTAAACATTTTTTACACGCGGTTAACATCTTGCAAACAAAATGGAAAAATATTTTTTAGTTTTTTTCAACGGATCCTCCAAAAACGCGTTTTAATATCTGCAGTATAGGTCAGCGGTCTAAACCTGTTAACTGACATTTCTTTCGCAATTGATTTTTTGTATTTTCTGAAACATTTTTCATACGCCTTTAATATTTTTTAACAAAACGGCAAAATGCATTTTAGTTTTCTTTTTTTATTTTTATTTTAGCAAATCGCGTTTTAGTATCTATAGCATAGGTCAGCGGTCTGAACCTGTTAACTGATATCCCGTTTGAAATTGATTCTTTTGTATTTTCTGAAACATTTTTTATACGCAGTGAGTATGCTGTAAACAAAATATCAAAATTCCCTTTAGTTTTCCTTATTAATTTTCGCAAATCGCGTTCAAGTTCCTACAGCATAGGTCCGCGGTCTACACCTGTTAACTTAAATTTCTTTCGAAATTGACATTCTGTATTTTATAGAACATTTGTAATAAATCGCTAATATTCTGAAAACAAAACAGCAAAATTTCCTTCAGTTTATTTTATGAATTGTCAAAAAACGTGTTTTTGTATCTACAGCATAGGTCCGTGGTCTAAACCTGTTAATTGATGTTTCTTTCGAAATTGATTTTTTTTTAATTTTCTGAAACACTTTAAATAAATGGTTAATATTCCGCAAACAAAACAAAAAAATTTACTTTGGTTTTGAATGGATGTTCGAAAATAGCTTTTTAATATCTACAGAATAGGTCCGCGGTATGAACACGTTAACTGACATTTCTTTAGGAATTGATTTTTTATATTTTTTGTAACTTTTTTATACGCGGTTAATATTCCGCAAACAAAACCGCAAAATTACCTTTAGTTTTTTATGGATTTTCAAAAATCGCGTTTTAGTACCTACAGCAAAGGTCCACGGTACAAACCTGTTAAATAAAATTTCCATGGAAATTAATTTTCTTGTATTCCCTGGCACATTGTCAATATTGAGTGAAAATATCCTGCAAACAAAACGGCAATGTTTTCCTTTTTATTAATTTACAAAAATCGCTTTTTTATATTTACAACGTAGGTCCGCGGTCTAAACCTGTTAACTCACATTTCTTTTGAAATTTATTTTTTTTTTATTTTCTGGAACATTTTTAATATATCGTTAATATTCTGAAAATAAAATAGCAAAATCCCCTTTTTTTTAAGGGTTGTCGAAAATTGCGTTTTTGTATTCACAGCACAGGTCCGCGGTCTAAGCCTGTTAAGGGTCATTTTTTTCGAAATTGATTTTTATTGTATTCCCTGAAACATTTTTAAGATATCGTTAATATTCTGAAAACAAAACCGCAAAATTCCCTTTAGTTTTCTTTATGGATTCTTGAAAATCGCGTTTTTGTATCTACAGCATAGGTCCGTGGTCTGAACCTGTTAACTGACATTTCTTTCCAAATTTATTTTTTTTCTAAAACATTTTTAATATATGGTTCATATTTCGCGAACAAAACAGAAAAATTTCCTTTAGTTTTTTCATAGAGTTTCAAAAATTGCGCTTTAGTTTCTACAACATAGGCTTGCGGTCTAAGCCTGTTAACTGACATTTCTTTCAAAATTGATATTTTTGTTTTTTCTAAAATATTTTATTTATATGCGGTTAATATTTTACAAATTAAACGGCGGAATTCACTTTAGCTTTTTCTGAATTTCTAATAATCGCGTTTTCATATCTACAGCGTAGGTCTGCGGTCTGAACCTGTTAACTGCTTGATGCGTCTTACGTGAAATCCCTGCTTTTCCTCTAATCATCTCAGTTTACTTGTAAAATAGGGCAGTGAGACATACGTCAGTGTATGTGCAGTTAAGTGTATGTGTGTGCCAAAAGTTATTTGTGGCTACTTTCACCTCATCTTCGATGTTGCCGTCTGCAGATCGCTGCAAAGACGAAGGTGAGCGACGCGTCTCGACTACTAACGCTTAGTAAACTTTTGCAATAAATTATTTTTAATTTTTATCAGCACATCTATTTTCGGCATCTGATTTCAAACATTTTCACATATAAAACTTGCACTCTGCTTGAAAAACAACGCAGATGATGCACATTGAAGCGCCGAAAGCAGTAAAACACTGCAGGTAACAGGTTTAGACCGTGAAACCTTCAATTTATTTAAATTCTCGGCGTAACCTTCAAGGACCCAGAAAAGGTTAATTAATTAACTTAATTATTGATTTGTAAATATGGTGCCCACTTTCTATGCTTCTTTGAATTTCGTATTTTTGAAAAAGCATTTGTGTTTTGAAAGATTTATTTTAAAATTCTAGATTCCAAACCTGCCTAGTCCTGTCTAAACTCTGAAATAATTGAATCTTTTACATTGCTCAAAATAAAATATATTTTTCGTGGTGAAAATTCAGCAAACGGTGCGAACTGTTGGCGTTGATGGTCACTGAAGTCCGCTGTTGGTTCGATTTTTTCGACACAAACACGATCTGGGTCCCCGATTCTGCCAGACTGTATCCCAGTGAAATCCTTTTTCATGTCAAAAAGTTCTACGATGCGTTATGAATTTCACTACTGGTGGAAATCCTATTGAAGCTTCAAAATTAGTCGGATGCACCTCACTGTTACAATAAAAAAGAAATTCATACAAATAGGCAGTATTGGATTTAAAGCGAGTACGATGCTATTTCGAGAGTAGCAAATGAAAACGATGGAGGAATCGAATATTGCCAAAAGCCTACCTCCTTTATTTGAGATGTGCTGAAAATTGGATTGCAATTTAATCTTCATCAATTTTATCATTTCAAACAGGGATTCCAGGCCATACCCTTTTTTACCTAATCTCTTTTTTTTAATTTTTCTCCTTTTTCCATCTTGAATTTTTCAAATCAAGTTAAATATCTGAAGTCGAGAATTCTGGTCCTTTTTCCATTTTTCTAAAAAAATTTAATTCATTTTGTAAGAATCATATAAACAGGAATTTAATTCTTTAGTAAAAAAAGACACCTTCAAATGAATGCTCTACAATGAAGCTAATTTCAAGTATTTCGTAAATTATTTATTTTCTAATTTTGTCCATTTGAAGGATATGGACAGAAAATAAATGTTTAACGATTGTAAAAAAAAAGTCTACCAGAAAGATGAATCATTTTTGTGTTGAGAGTAAAAAATATCATATACTATCAAAAGTTGACTTTTTAAAGTTGAAACATTTTAAAATGCCCTTTGCTGAAAAAAAAATTACGAAAGTTATAAAGATTGGATATTGGTGTATAATGTGGGTTGTAGAAACAAAAGTTTGTAAATCAGAAATAATTGTTACGAAATTAGCATATAAGGACCCTAAAAAGTACAATATTAATTCAATGGTGATTGTTATATGACTGTTTTGTAAACTTTAGCAAAATGTATATATGAAAAAATACTTATCTTCATAGCTTGTCTATTTTTTGTAAATAATCTTTTTTCCTGCTTTTAACACTATAATATTTATTCTGCTGATGTTGAACAAATTTCTAAACGTCTAGAAGTTTTTAACTAACAAATATACATTAAAAAACTAGTGTTGAAATTTAAAAAAAAACTTTGATTTAGAAGATTTCTTAAGCCGTCATGCTAGTCATTTTTAAAAATTATTTCTTTTTAGCTTACTTAGAAATATATTATCAATGAGTCAGGTGTCAGTACTGACAATAATACAGTAAACAGAATTAAAAAGAATAAAAGATAAAAAAGAATCCAATAATGGAAAAACAATTAAAAACAATTTATAATTTAAACATTTTCAGATTTAATAATTTGGTTGAAATTTCCATTATTTGAATAATGATGAGCTTTTGTGTCAAAAATTGATATATATTTCAAATCAAGTGTTTTGTAGAAAATTTATCTTTTTTGCCTAAAAATTAAACACTGTGAGTAACTGTCTTTCTTTCTGGATAAAAAAATATTTCTCAGTTGAAAATTCAACTCTTTATGAAGACTAATGCTTCTTGAGATGAGGTCACAACTTTTTTTTTTAAACTTGTCCTTTTTTATCAAACTTAACGATTTATTATCTAAATTTAAAATCTTTTTTGGTTAAAGTCTTAAATATTACATTTTTTGTTAAGAATTCATATTTAATAGTTGAAAATTCAACTACTATGTTAAAAATTTAACTATTTGGCTGCAAAGCAACTTTTTTGTAGAAGATTAATTTTTTTTAATCAAGTGTTTTGTAGAAAATTTATATTTCTTGCTTAAAAATTCAACACTGTGGTTAATTTTTTTTTAACAGATAAATCTTTTTTCGATGAAAATTCATATCTTTGGTTGAGAATAATCATTTGTGGTTGAAGTTTTAATTTTTTTCATATTTATCTTTTTAAGTTAATCTCTACGATTTTTTGTTTAAAACTGAATTTTTACTGATTGAAATATCAAATCTGCCATTTTTGTTGAAAATTTATATTTATTGATTTAAAATTTGACTGTTTGGTTGACAATGAACTTTTTGTTTGAAAATTCAAATCGGCTTTTAAAATTAAGTGTCTTGTACAAAAACTGATCTATTTACTTGAAAATTCAACACTATTGTTGTTTTTTTTTCTGAGGACTGATAAATATTTTTTAGTGGAAAATAACATTTTTTCATGTGAGGTTCAAACTACTTTTTTTCTAACTTGTATTTTTAATAAAATCAACGAGTTCTTTTATATAAATACAAATCAGTTTTAAATGAAGTGCCAACTATTACATTTTTAATTAAAAATTCATATTTATTAGTTAAAAATTTAACCTCTACGTTAAAAACTTCCTTTTTGATGAGGAATTTTTGTTTTAATTAAAAGCTCATTTTTTTTAAAAAATTTTTTATTTAAGTGTTTTGTATAAAATTTATGTTTTGGCTTGCAAATTTAACACAGTGGTCAATTTTTTTTCTTAACAAAAAAATCTTTTTTATTAGGAAATTCATTAAGGTTTTGAAAAAATGATACTTTTTTGGTCAAACTTTTACTTTTTTTCCGATTCTTCTTTTCTTCGGTAGACTCAATGATTTTTTACTTAGAATTTCATTATTTTTTGGTTGAGGTATTAAGCATTACACTTTTTTGTTGAGAATTAATATTGGTTGAAAATTTGACTACTTGGCTGAAGCTTGCTAGTTTGTTAAAACTTCACTTTTTTTGGTTGAAGATTCTTCTTTTCATTTGAAAATTGGTCTTCATCTTTGGTGAAAAATTCAACTTTTTGGTTAATGATGGACTTTATTTTTGATGATTGATATCTTTTTTAAAATTGAGTATTTTGTAAAAAATGTATCTTTTTTGCTAGAAAATTAAACACAGTGGTTAAAAATTTTCTCTTTTCAAGGACGGGAAAATCTTTCTTAATCGAGAATTAAATTTTTTTTAAATTTGTCTTTTTTGTGTAAAAATTTATCTATTGCTAAAAATTTAATATTTATAGGTTTAACATGCAACTGTTTTGTTAAAAATAAATCTTTCTGAGTGGAGGTTTATACTATTATTTTGAAAATTCGTTTATTTGAGTGACCTCAACAAATTTTTATTTCAAATTCATTCATTTTTAGGTCAAAGTATCAATTGCGACATTTTTTGTTAAGAATTCAAATTTGTTGGTTAAAAGTTTAACTTTTCATCATTATTTCAACTGGTTTGTTGAAACCTAATTTTCTAAATTAAATTTCTTTTTCTTTCCTTAAAAATCAATTTTTATCATTAGCTGGAAATTCCACTATCTAGCTGAAAATTCAACACCGTGGTTGGATTTTTTTTCTTTCAGGACTGGAAAGTCTTTTTTGGTTAAAAATTTAACTTTTTTGTTAAAATCTACTTCATTGAAAGTTAAACTAGTTTGTTAAAAAATGATTTTTTTTGTTAAAAAAATTTCATCTCTTTTCTTAAAAATTTATTTTTACCTTTAGTTGAGAATTCCACTATTTCGCTGAAAATTCAGGTATCTTGTTACACATTTGTCTTTTTTGCTTGAAATTTCAACAACTTAATAGAAAATCAAACTAATTGATGGAGAATTCAATTTTTCAATAAAAAATTACCTTTTTTGTTATCAATTATTATTTTCTTAACAAATAAATATTTTTTTGATTAGAAATTCACCTTTTTGGTCCGAAATCGACTTTTTGTTGAAAATTCGTACTTTGGGGTTCAGAATTCAACTGTTTCATAAATAATTCTACTTTTTGGGTTAAAAATTTAACTGCTTTGTTGAAAAATAACTTTTTTAAAAAAAATATATATTTTTCATAAATCAAATGTTTTGTCAAAAATTTATATTTTTCCCCTGAAAATTTAAAACTGTGGTTAAACTTTTTTTCTTTAAAACTAAATATTTTTTCTTTGTTAAAATTTAGCTCTATTGTTCAAAATTTATCTTTAAGGTTGAACTCAACTATTTTAAATACAAAATTCAAATCTTTTCGTGTTGAAGTACCAACTATTATTTATTTTTAGGTTAAAGTATCAATTGCGACATTTTTTTTTTGAGAATTCATATTTGTTGGTTGAAAGTTTAACTTTTCATCATTAATTCAACTGTTTTGTTAAAACCTAATTTTTTTTTAACTTAATTTTTTTTTCTTTTCTTGAAAATCAATTTTTATCATTAGTTAAAAATTCAAATATCTAGCTGAAAATTTAACACCGTGGTTGGATTTTTTTTCTTTCAGGACTAAAAAGTCTTTCTTGGTTGAAAATTTAACAATTTTGTTAAAATCTACTTAATCGAAAGTTAAACCAGTTTGTTAAAAAATGATTTTTTTGTTAAAAAAATTTTGTCTGTTTTTTTTTTTTTTAATTAATTTTTACCTTTAGTTGAGAATTCCACTATTTCGTTGAAAATTCAGGTATCTTGTTACACATTTGTCTTTTTTGCTTGAAATTTCAACAACTTGATAAAAAATCAAACTGCTTGATGGATAATAATTTTTAAAAAAATTACCTATATTGTTGTAAATTATTATTTTTCTAACAAAGTCATATACTTTGGATTGGAAATTGACCTGTTTTGTCAGAAATCGACTTTTCGTTGAAAAATCGTACATTTAACGTTGATGACTGATATTTGTTGGTTGAAAATTCAACTAACTGGGTAAAAATTTATTTTTGTGAATTAAAGACTTATTTTTCTTCTTGAAAATAAATCCTCATATGTACTTAAAAATACTACTATTTGGTTAAAATTTAGAAATTTTATTGTAAGCGCGTTTCTTTTAATTTCAACTGCTTGGTAGAAAAATAATTTTTTGTTACCAAAAATTAAACTGTTTTCAGAACAAAGATTGTTTGTTTGAAAATTTATCTCTTTTTGTAAAAATTTAATCTTTTTGGTACAAAATTCAACTATTTCGGTAGAAAATTCAACAGTTTTGTCAAAAATTAAACTACTCATTTGGAAAATTAACTACTTGGTACAAAATTAAATTTCTTTTTTAAAATCCATGGCTTAGGGTAGAAAATACAACAGTTTTGTCGAAATTAATGTATTCTGGCAAAAATTTGTTTTCTTGGGCAGAAAATAATTCTTCTTGCTTGAAAATTTATCTTTTTGGTTTTGAATTTCACTATTTTGTTCAAAATTTGTCTTGTTAGCTTAGACTGGTACAAAATTATTATTTTTTTAAAATTATCTTTTAGAAGTAGAAATGTAACAATGATATTTTAGTTTAAAAACTTAATTTTTTTTTTAAATTCGAGTTTTTGGTTGAAAATCATTACTTGCGAAGAGAAGATACAATTGCTAAAAAAATACGTTTTCTTTGTTTGAGAATTCACTTTTTTTCGTAAGAATGTAATCTTTTTTGCCAAAAAATTCAAGTTTCTGGTAAAAAATCCATCTTTTTGGTTCGAAATTCAACTATTTTGGTAAAAAATTTAACTATTTGGTTGAAAAATAAACTATTGATTTGAAAAAGTAATTCCTAAGTAGAAAAGAAGCTTCGTTTTTGAAAATACATAGTTTCGGTTGAAAAATACAACTGTTTCATGGAAAATTTATGTATTCTGTAAAAATCTGTTTTATTAAAAAAAAAATAATTCTTCTTTTTCTAAAAATTTATCTTTTCGTTTGTGCATTTAACTATTTTGTTAGAAATTTGTTTTAATAGTTAAATTAAACTGGTACAAAATTGGTTTTTTGTTGTTGTTGAAAATTAACGTTTGAAAGTGTAAGCGTAACTATTTCACTTTAGGTTGAAAATTTTACTTTTGTTTTAAATGCAACTATTTGATTAAAAATTCATTAATTTTGATGAAAAATTAATTTTTTGTTCAAAATTTATCTTTTTAGGTAAAAAATCTAACTATTAATTCAAAAATAAAAATATGAGTTAAAAAATAAATTACTTGATTAAAAAATAACTTTTTGGATAAAACTTTTGGTGAAAAATAAACTATTTATGTAAAAAAGTAACTACTTGGTAGAAAATTAGATCTCTTATTGAAAATTTATAGTATCGGTAAGAAAATACAACTTTTTTGTGGAAAATTAATAAACTTTGTTAAAAAATTCAATTATTTGGTTTAATTAAACTGAGAGAAAAAATAATATATAATTGCTTTTCAGTAATATTTGTTGTTTGTTGATGATTAACTTTTTAGAATAAAAATGTAACTATTTCATTTAAGGTTAAAAACTTGTATTTTTTTTTGTTGTCAGCTCAACTATTCAGTAAAAGATTCATCTCTCTTAATCGAAAATTAGTTTCTTGTTGAAAATTCATTTTTGCAGTTTAAAAATCTGACTATTTGGTTAAGAATTAAAATATTTATTTGAAAAATTGATCCATTTGTTGAAAATTAAATTTTGTTTGGTGATTAACAATTTCGGGTAAAAGATTCGTCTTTTTGGGTAAGCAATTAATCTTGTTCTTTAAAAATTTATCTTTTTGGTTGTAGATTGAACTATATTTTGTTCAAAATTCGTGTTTTCTGGCTGAATTTAAATGTCACAAAATTTGTTTTTTTCTTAATTGATTTAAAAAAAAAATTCAAACTATTTAATTTTTTGTTGCAAAATTATCATTTTCAGTTGAAGATTCAACTATATCGTTGGGAATTCATCTCTTATGATTAAAACTACTTTTTAGTTAAAACTTTATTCTTGTAGGTTTAAAATTTAATTATTTTCTTGAGGTGTCTTTTCGGTCAAAAATTTAATAGTTTTGTTAAAAATTTGTTCTTTTGTATAGAACATTCGTCCTTTATGGTATAAAAGTCTTTTTTTGTTGTTTGAAAATTCTTTTTCATTTCTTTTTGACCTCAAATTTAAATCTTGGCTCGTTGAAAATCAAAATTTCAAATTTTTTGTTGAGAATATATATTTATTGTTGAAGAACTGAACTATACTTGGTTGAAAATTCAACTATTTTGTAGAGATTCATCTCTGTTGATCGGAAATTAGTTTTTAGTTGAAAATTCATTTTTGCGGGTAGAAAACCTTAATATTTGGTTGAAAATCAAAATATTTATTTACAAAATTAATTACTTTGTTAAAAATTAAATTTAGTTTGGAGATTCACAATTTCGGGGAAAAAATTTGTCTTTTTGGTTGAAAAATTAATCTTCTTTTTTAAAAATTGATCTTTTTGGCTTTAAATTGATATATATTTTGTTCAAAATTTGTGTTTTTTGGTTGAATTTAAGTGTCAGGAAATTTGCTTGTTTCTCAATTATTTTTTTCAAAGGATAATTGTATCTATTCAATTTTTGGTTGTAATATTATCCTTTTTAACTAAAAATTCAACTATTTGGTTAGGAATTCATCTCTCATGTTAAAAAAATACTTTCTGGTTAAAACTTCATCCTTGTAGGTTTAAAATTCAATTATTTTATTGATTTTTTTTTTCGTCAAAAATTAAATTGTTTTGTTAAAAATTTGTCCTTTTGAATTAAACATTTGTCCTTTATCGTAGAATAGTCTTTTTTTGTTGTTTTAGAATACATCTTTTTTTCTTTTTGACTTAGAATTTAAATCTGGGCTCGTTGAAATACAATGTGTTAAATCTTTCGTTGAAAATTTAGCTTTATTGTTTAAAAACTGAACTATACTTGTACAAAAATTCAACTTTTTTGTTGAATTTGCAATATTTTGTTTAAAACTGAACTACTTTTTAGAGTGAAATCTGTGAATAGCTAACGGCTTCGTTACTTTTAGGCCCCCAGGGGGAGGAAGG
>JAUELO010000100.1:4792596-4806080 GCA_032357855.1 Amphibolips quercusostensackenii
TTTGCTGAAACAAGTGTCAATGAGGAAATCGACAATAAGCTGCTGAATTCCTACATTGAAAAAAAAAAATTATTTTCAATAAATTGATTTTATTTTGTGTTTGGATTTATGTTAGGATTCTAAACGCAACAAAAATGTAACAATCAGTTTTTATTTGCAATATTCGGTTATGAGGAAAAACTACTTTTTTTTTTAAAGTTACTAGATCGTCATGCGCCCGCCGATGTCGATTTTTAATATAAAAAATGTGAAAATTTTAATAGTGAACAATCATGAATTGATAAATATTCTGATTTTTTCAAAATAGGATTAGTATTTAAATTTATTTGAAAAATAGTTTATTTTTCTTAGAATCAAGCTATTTTCTATATTTGAATAACATTAAAAATAGCTGAAATAGTATATAATATACAAAGTGTTATTTTTGTTTCTATAGTAAATGTAAATACAAAAAAAAAAGTTTGTAAAGTTTAAAGATTTTCGGTTGAAATAATGACATTGTATCTTTATTTCAAACGAAAATAGAAAAATTAAATTTTCAGTTAAAAAAATTGATTGAAAAAAATGTCTAATAAAATAGTTAAATTTTTAACCAGTAATTTAATTTTCAATTAACGGCAGTTATTTTTTAATGCAAAAGACAAACTTACAATAAAATAAATGAATTTTAAACTAAATTTTGAAATTTCAAACCAAATATGGAATGATTAAATATGAAGATGAAAAAATTATTCAAAAATAATTAAAGAATTTTCAATAACATAGCTGAATTTTCAACTAAAGAGATGGATCTTCAAACAATAAAATGAATGTATAACAAGGGAGTTCAATTTTCAAACAAATAATTGAATTTTATATCAAAAAGTTAATTTTTCTTAAAAAAAAAAGTTTCATAATAAAATACATAAATTTTGAACCATATTGTTGAATTTCTAACTAAAAATGGAGAAAGACAATTTTCAGTTGAAAAAATTATATAAAAAAACGAATTTTCAACATAATCGTTAAATTCTCAGCAAGCAAGATGACTGATCAAAAAATCAAATGAGTATTTTACAAAAAACTTAACTTTTTAGCCAAGTGGTAACTAAATTTCCAACCAGGTAAATTAATTTTTTACTAAAAATGATAAATTTACAATAAAAAATATAATATCATACAATGAAATTCATCAATTTTTATCATAATTCTTGAATTTTTAGCTGAAAACAATCAATTTTAACCGCAAATCAAATAATTAAGTTTTAAGTTGAAAAATTCATTTTAAAAAATGAATCGGAAAAAGTAGTGGAATTTTTAATCAGATAGGTGGATCTTTAAATAATAAAATGAATTTCTAACAAAAAGTTTAATTTTTATGTAAGAAGATTTATTTGGTACCAAAAAGGACGAACTTACAATAAAATTCATCATTTTTTAAAGAAATTTTTGGATTTCTAACTAAAAACGATTAATTTTTAATCAAAAACAAGATAAATAAATTTTAGCAAAAATTTAAATTTATTTAATTTCAATTAAATTTAGCAAATTTAGCAAAAAATATAAATTTACGATAAAATACATATATTTTCAAACGAATTGGTGTATTTTCAACTAAAAATAGGCAAATCAAACTTTCAGTTAAAAAAATTAATGAAAAAAAACATTTATAACAAACAAATTGAATTTTCGTCAAGAGAGATGGACTTTTAAAAAGAAGTTTAATTCTTGATACAGAAGATTATTTTCGTACCAAGAAAGACGAACTTGCAATAAAATTTATTATTTCACACGAAATTGTTAAATTTTTAACTAAAAACGATCAATTTCCAACCAAAAACAAAATAAATAAATTTCCATAAAAAAATGAATTAAAAAAAGTAGTTGAATTTTTAACCAGAGAGATGGATTTTCAAATATAAGAATGAATGTTTAACAAAGAAGTTAAATTTTCAACGAAGTAGTAACTAATTTTTTAACAAAAAAGATTAATTTCTTACAAAAAAAAAATTCACAGCAAATTATGTACATAAAAACTAAATTGTGGAATCTTAAACAAAAATAGAATAATTTTACACCAAAATAAAAGATGGACATACAAAAATAAGTTTAAAAAAGTAGTTGAATTTTCAACAAGGAAGATTAATTTTTTTACCAATAAAGACAAATTTACAATAAAATATATAAATTTTTATTAAATTGTAGAATTTTTAACCAAAAATAGAATATTTAAATTTGCAGTTAAAACAATTATTTAAAAAAAGAAAACAATTTTTAACAAAATAGTTAATTTTTCAGCAAGGGAAATAGATTTTCTAACAATATAATACATTTTTAACAAAAAAGTTAAATTTTACCTGAAAACAATAGATTTTTAACCAAAAACAAAATAATTCAATTTTCATTTAAAAAAATAAATTGAAAAAAATGAATTGAAAAAATTAGTTGAATTTTCAACCAGAGTAATGGATCTTCAAATATTAGAATAAATTTTTGACAAAGAATTTGAATTTTTAACGAAGTAGTCAATAATTTTTCTACAAAGAAGATTCATATTTTACCAAAAAACAAAAATGCACAATTTTTTATATAAATTTTCAACCAAATTGTGAAATTTAAAACAAAAATAAAATAATTTGGTACCAAAAAAAATTTGATGTACTCACAATCAAATTCATCAATTTTTGACGAAATTGTTAAATTCTTAACTAAAAACGATCAATTTTAAACCGAAAATAAAATAATTAAATTCCATTGAAAAAATTAATTGACAAGGAATAAATTTACAAAAGTAGTTGAATTTTCAAACTGAGAGATGGTTCTTCAAATAGAATATAAATTGTTAACAAAGGAATTGAATTTCCAACCAAACAGTAACTAAATTTTCAACAAAAAAGAATAATTTCTTACGAAAAAGAAAAATTTACAACTAATTATATAAATTTTCAACCAAATTGTGGAATACTTTAACCAAGTAGTAACTGAATTTTTAACTGAAAAGAATAATTTTCTAAAAAAAAAAAAATTTACAATAAAATATATAAATTTCCAACTAAATTGTAGAAGCTTAGGCCAGATTTAGAATATCAAAATAATTAGTCAAAAAAATTAAAAAAAAACAATTTCCACCAAAAAAGTTGAATTTTGAGCAAGAAAGATGGTTCTTCGAATAATAAAATAAATTTTCAACAAAGAAGTTCATTTTTTAATCAAGAAGATAATTTTGTACCAATGAAAAAGAACTTATTATAAAATCCATCTTTTTTTAAATAAACTGTTAAATTTATAACTAAAAACAATCAATTTTCTACCGGAAACAAAATAATTAAATTTTCAGACTTCTTGGTTAACAGTTAATGTATTTTGTGAAAAATTTGTGTGATTGTGAAGAAAATTGATGTTTTTAAATTAGAAATTTTTTTTTGTTTAAAAATTATTCTTTTAGATGAAAATTAACTTTTTTTATTCAAACCTTGTTTTCTTGAGTCCAAAATTCTACTACTTAGTTTAAAATACATGTATTTTTTATGTATCTGCATTCGTCTTAAAAATTTACCAGTTTTCTGAAAAACTAATTTTTTGTTAAATATACAACTACTATGCTGAGAAAATCCAGGTACTTGGTTGACAAATGAGTTTGTTGTGAAAATTAATGTTTTTTTGAAAATTTGTATTTTATAGTAAAAAATTAATCATCTTGATAAAAATTTAACTATTTGGTAAAATATTAGTCAGCCGCGTAGAAAATCTACCTGTATTTTAAAAATTCCTTTTCTTTTATTCAAAACTAATATTGTTCACCGAAGACTTAACTATTTACTTTTCAGTGAATAATTTAGCTTTTTCAGTTTACCTATTATAGTAAAAAATTGACCAATTTTAACTACTTTGGTGAAAAATTCAACTATTTGGTTGAAAATTAAGTTTTTCCGCTTAAAAATAATTATGTTTTAGTAAAAAGTTCGTCTTACAGAAAAGAATAGATACAATGAGTTGAAAATTGATTTTGTTGTTGTTCATAATTTAATTAATTATTTAAAGGTTGAATTACTTTATTTAATCTTTTTCAGGTCAAAATTCAACTATCTTGCTGAAAATTCATGTATTTCTTTTAAAATTTTCCTGTTTCAATACAAAATTAATCTTTTTAGCTTAAAACTCATGTTTTAAATTGAAGACAATTAGAGATTCTTTATTTAAGTTAAAAATTTATTTCGTTGGTAGAAAATTCATATATTTTGTTAGGAAATCTTTTTTTTAGTCAAGATTTTTTTTATTCCAGTTAAGAATTCAACTATTTGGGTAAAAATTTAACTTTTTTATTTTAACATTCAACTGCTCCTTGAAAATTTATGTATTTTTTTTTAATTGTCTTTTTTCGGTGAAAAATGAATCTTCTTATTTGATCATTTATCTCTCTAATTGAAAATTTAACTATTCTGTTAAAAAATTATTGTATTTTGTTTGAAAATACATTTTTTAACTAAAAAATTAATTAATTTTTTTGGAAATTGAATTTTTTCGCTAGAAAGTGAATCTTCTTGGTTGATCATACATCTCTTTGGTTAAAAATTTTACTATTTTGTTAAAAAATGAGTGCATTTCGGTTAAAAATATATTTTTTAAATAAACTTTTAACTGTTTCCATTGAAGATTTATTATTTTAGTTGGAAAATGCAACTATTTAGTTTAAAATTTATCTCCTTTATTCGAAAATTAAACTACACCTTAAAAATTTGTGTATATTATTGAAAAACCGTACTTTTCAGTAGAACATGAATCTTCTTGGTTCATTATACATCTCTCTAGTTAAAGATTGAACTAGTTTGTTTAGGAATTATTGCATTTTAGTAAAAAAAATTTTTTCAACTGAAAACTTAATCATTTCATTCGAAAATTGTATTTTATGGTAAAAAGTGAATCGTCATAGTTGATTATACATCTCTTTGGATCAAAATTAAAATGTTTTATTTAAAAATTGATGTATTTTGTTTAAAAATATACTTTCTGACTGAAAATTAAACTATTTTAATTAAAGATTCATTATTTTATTTAAAAACTCAACAATTTGGTTGAGAATTTTCCTTTTTTATATGAACATTCGACTGCTTCTTAAAAATGTATGAGTTTTATTTGAAAATTTGTATTTTTCGGTTAAAATTGCATCTTCTCAGTTAATCACACATCTCTTCAATTAAAAATTTGATTGTTTTTTTGGAAAATTATTGTATCCTGGTTAAAAATATATTTTATAATTGACAATTAATTTATTTTACTTGTAAATTGTATTTTTCAGTAAAAAGTGAATCTTCTGGGCTTATTATACATCTCCTTGGTTGAAAATTTAACTATTTTGTTAAAAAATGATTGTGTTTTGTTCAGAAATATATTTTCTAACTTAATATTGAACTATTCAAATTAAAGATTCATTATTTTAGTTAAAAATCGAACTATTTTGTTGAAAATTTTCCTTTTGTATTTGAACATTTAACTGATCCTTGAAAATTTATGTATTTTCATAAAAATTGTATTTTCCAGTAAAAAATAAATCTTCTTTGATCATACATGTGTTTGCTTGAAAATTTAATTGTTTTGTTGAAAAATAATTGTATTTTGATTGCAAATGAACTTTTCAACTAAATATTTAAATATTTTAATTGAACATACATTATACTATTAAAGCTGAAAATTTAACTATTTTGTTGAAAATTTTATTTTTTTATTTGAACATTGAACTGCTCCTTGGAAATTATACATATTATTGAAAAACCGTACTTTTTAGTAAAAAATGAATCTTCTTGGTTGATTATATATCTCTCTAATTGAAAATTTAATTATTTTGTTAAAAAATTATTGTATTTATGTTAAAAATATATTTTCAAACTGGAAATTCAAAAATTTTAATTGAAGAATTATTATTTTTGTTGAAAATTCCACTATTTGGTTGGAATTTTATCTATTTTATTCAAAAATTCAGCTACTCTTTAAAAATTCATTTATTTCATTAAAAAATCCCCTTTTTCAGCAGAAATTGATTTTTTCGCCTCATCTTTGTGCTTGAAAATATAATTATATTTTAAAAATAAAATTTTTTTTTAAAATTAAGTTCTTAACTAAAAATTTATGTGTTTAACTTTTTGTGAAAAATTGATCCTTTTTCTTCGAAAATCTAAATATTTGGTTGAAAATTTACGTTTCAGGCTGAAGATTAAACTACATAATCAAAGTTTTTATGTGTTTCTTCAAAATAGAAAAATTTTAATAAAAAGTAATCCTCTTAATTAAAAATTCGCGCAAGCCTGGCTAATACGGAGCAATCCACCCTAATTCCAAGTAATCCAAAGTAATTGTTTTAATTTTATTTAGTGATTTTATTTAATTAAGATGAATGAAGCAATTACAATTTGTCTTAATTTCCTTGAATTAAATTATTCCAACTTGAATAAATAAATTCAGTAAATAATTTAATGAATTTTAGATGACTTCTATTGACTCAGCTTCAATTTCCGGAAGTAAAGTTGAATTACCAATCGAATTATTCTGAATTTGATGAAATTCAGTAAAAGTCAGATCGATGCTTTGCAATGACATAAATTCGAAAATTAGCTCGAGTAATCGCCTTCATCAATAAAACTAGAATCCTCTGAATTGCTCCCGGTTCTTGACATCTATGGGTCAAACAATCGTCAAAAGTATCCGATATCCACTTAATGAGGCGAGCTATCTAGCACAAAGATTTTTGGTGCCCTAGTTGAAATTGCACTTGCTCGGCTTATCCCTCTGATCCCTCTGAAATCTCTAGAGCAGGGACACAGAATCGAGTTGCCTCTTGACTTTACGATCCACGCTAGATTAGGATTTATTTTAATCCTAAAGGACCGGCAACCTTCTTTTGTTCTTATTTCGTCTCTTACCAACCAGTCACGCCCTCTATGAGTCTCCTTTCCTATCCTATCCCTTTACCATTCACGACCAGTGCCTTTTCTTTTTAACCATCAACCTCTTTCTTCTTTTTTAGCTCTTTCAACACGCTCACAAGTTTGCTCTTAAATCAATTGATGCTTCTGCCACTTCCTAATTGCGTAATTGAACGAAGAAAGCTGAGGGAAGTAACTTCCGGAAGTCACCTCATCTTCCCTTGACGCAAAAAACTTCATGGTTCTTATTGAGGTCATCAGGACTTGGGTTCAACAAAGTGCAATTTTTTTCATGGGAAAAACTCGAATTTCTAGAATTTTTTTTTTGAAAAAATTTTGGTCAAGCGATATGTGTCACTACTTGTTCCTACACAAATTCATTTTACACAAAATATTTTTCACACAACGTATACTGATCATATTTTCCCTACACTAAATATTTTCAACACAAAATATCCCCTGCACAGAATGTAATACTATTACATTTTTCCTACACAACGCTTTTCAATAACAGATTTTTTTTACACAGAGTTTAATATTGTTTAATACTGTTATTTTTTTCTACAAAAAATATTGCCTATACAGAATTTAATATTATTTAATACTGTTATATTTTTTTTCTGCACAAAATATTTCCTACAAAAAAAAGATCCTAGCATATTCTACACAGAAATATTAGTGTACAATTTTTCCTACACAAAATATATTTTACACAAATTATTCCTAAAGAGGGAATATAAAAGAAAATATCAGTTATGTCATGAAGGTTAGTAATGCCAGTGAACTTTTCAATGTATGTAAAAGATTTAATTTAGAAGTTTTGCCTAAAATTATATTTAAAATATCGTATGTCACCTGATATAAGCAAGCTGAATATATGCTAAACATATGAAAGTAAAATTATTATAATTTCGTTCTGTGTAGGACCTACCTTGTGTAAAAAATATTTTTTCATCTGTTTTAAATTTGTTGTGTAAAATATATTTTGTGCAAAAAAATATTTGACATAATATTTTGTATATAATGTTTTGAGAATATCTTTATCAGAGAATATGGCTATTTAATTATGTGTAAAATATAATCTGTGTAGAAAATATTTTGTGTAGAAAAAATGTAACGGTACTTAATTCTGATTAGGAAATATTATGTGTAAACATTATTTTGAGTAGGAAAATATAACAGTTTCAAACAATATTAAATTTCGTGCAGGAAATATTACATGCAGGAAAATAATAACAGTTTTGAACAATATTAAGTTCTGTGTATGAAATATTTTTTGTAGAATGTATACTTTGTAGGATCAATGCAACAGTAAGAAATTATGTGCAGGAAATATTTTGGGTAGGGAAAATATTATCAGCGTACATTGTGTATAATATTCTTTGTAACTAAAAAATTTTTTTTTTTACCAACGCTTTTTTTGGTTAAAAATACGTTTTTTTTTGTGCAGAATGAATCGTTTTTAACTGCAAATCTTACTTTTTCATTTTTGGTTATAGGTTTATCTTTTATAAGTTGACAATTCATTCCTTAGGGTTGAAAATTCATGTACTTTTATGTAAAGTTTTTATTCAAATAAAAAGAAATCTTGTTTATTGAAAATTCCAAATTTTTGTTAAAAAATCTAATATTCTGGAGAAAATTTATCTTTTTTAGCTAAACTCAAGTAGTTCAAAATAATTTTTTCCAAACTAAATGTTTATATATTTTACATTGTTGTTTCACAAATTTATACAAAATTTTATTTGAATTTCTGATCGGATAATTATTTCTTTAGTTGAAAATTGCACTTTTTGAATCAAAATTAGTAAATCCTCATATAATTTTATCTCTATTGGTAGATAATTATTCTTCCGGGTTATAAATGATTGTTTTGCTGTTAAAAATGTATAGTATTTGATAAAAAATGTATATCTTTTAGTTGCAAAAATCCACCTATCCGATTGAGAAATTTTTTGTTGAAAATTAAATTTTTTTTTACGACATTGTATTTTTCAGTAAAAAATAACCTTTTTGGCTAAAAATTCAACTATTTAGTGAAGTATTAGATTACTTTGTAGAAAATTCAATTCTATCGTTAAAATTTTTTTTTGTTTGAAACTTAGTTTTTTATGTAATTCTTCGTAAAAAAAAATGTTTTTATTGAGAATTCATTTTTTTTGGCAAAATTTCTTTTTTTTTGGTAGAAATTTTTCCACTGAAAATTTAACTGTTTCATTTCCTATTGTGGTTTAACTTTCTTCAGTTGTCAGTTCCACTTTTTCGTTAAGAATTAGAGGTTTTTGTTAAAAAATTCTCTTTATGTGTAGAAAATAATATTTGTTGTTTGATAATTTATTCGTGTGTTTTTGGAAATTTATCTTTTTTAGATGAGAATTCAATTAAAAAAATTTTTATATATTTTTTGGCCCAGAAGTTTACTATTTGATTAAGAATTGGTGTATTTTGTTGACAATTCGTCTTAAATATTTAACAGTTTTGTAATTTTTTTGGTGGAAATCATCTGCTTTCATGAAAATAAACACTATTTGATTTATTATTAACTTTCTTTATATAAAATTAACGTGTTTTGTTGAAAATTAATATGCTTCACTAAAAATTTATATTTTAAGTAAGAAATAAATCTTTTTGGGTGAAAATTTAACTGATTAGTGTTATATTAGTCTACTCTGTCGAAAAATTTTTCTATATTGTTTAAAACTATTTTCTACTGTTGAAACCAAATTTTTAAATGTATTTTTTGGTAATAAATAATTTTTTCTTGTAGAAAATTCCTTTCATATGGTCTGCAAATTATTTTCTTTGAATGTAAATTTAACTGCTCCATTTTGTCTTCCAATATGATTTCTTTTAGTTGTCGATTTAACTTTGTTGTGAAAAATTAACATATTTTGTTAAAGAATGGTCTGTATTGATAAAAAATAATTCTTTAACTTTGATAATTTATTTTTTTTGCTAAAAATGTATCTTTTTTGGGGTAAAAATTCTAACTTTTGATAAAAAATTTATATTTTTCAGTTAAAAATTTAAAAATTATGACAACGGAATATCTTTCTTTGTTACAAATAAAATTATTAAAAATAAAAATTCCTTTTTATTGGTTAAATTGAACTGTTTTTTAATAAAATTTTTAATCTGATTTTCTTTAGTTGAAAATTATTTAATTTCAGGTTGAGAATTTATTTTCATTTGTTCAAAATTAAATTACTATTTAGTAGAAAACAAACGTTTTTTATGAAAATTCTTAAAACGTGTTTCAATTCAACTGTTCTATAAAAACTTTATCTTTTTGCTTTGAAAAATTATATGTCTAGGTAAAAATTTGATCTTTCTTGGTTAAAAATGTAACTTTTTAGTCAAATATTCATCTGTTTTGATCAATGAATTAACTCTTTTGTGAAAAATTTATCTTTATGATTAAAAAATCGTCTTTTTAAAAGATAATTAATCTCATTGTTTAAAAATGTGCTTTTTTGGCTTAAAATTTTGCTATTTGGTTAAGTCTTTTTTTTTATATTGTAAAAATTTATTATTTTAGTTATAAGTTTATTTCTTTGTTTGGTGTAAAATGTAACTAATATGTTAAAAAACACAATTTTGAAAAAATTTTTTCAACTAAAAATATAAATATTTTTTTTTCAAGGTTTAACAATAACCTTTTTTAGTTAAAATTTAAAATTTTGTTATATGTTTTATATTATGCTTTAAAATTTGTTAAAATTCTTTATATGTTTTTATATTTTCAATTAGAAATAACTTTTTATTTTGAACATTGTCTTCGAATCAAATAAATTTGAAAGGAACAGAATAACAAATTTTTTCATTTTGCTCGGTAAAAATAAGGTGAATACATATTTTTTTTATTTTAGAAAAATTTTTCTGGTCAATTTTTATGTAGCATCATAATTTTGCAAATTTTTTGAAAATTAGACTTCTAGAATTTAAGAAGCTTTAACTTTTAAATATCAAATCTAGTTTTTAATTTAAAATTAACTAATTTTTATCGCTTTAAATTTGAAATTATTAAAATTGGGCAGTTTTCACTTTCAAACTATTTAATTTTAAATGATTTTGATGAGAAATAATACAATTTTCATTCCTCTAAAAATTAAATTATCCTTTTTTCAAAATTCTTTTTAGAAAACATTTCATTTTTAACATTTTGAAATTGTCCTTTTTAAAAATTTTAATCTGAAATCATTTGATTTTAAAATTCTTGAATTTGAAATAAAATTTTATAATTCTGAACGCTTTAAATTAGAAATAAGACAATTTTATCTTCTTTCTACAGAAATTGTCTTGATTAAAAATTTTTAGTTTGAAGCTTATAATTTCAAAAGCTTCTATTTTTGCTTGAGAATTGTGTTTTATGTTGAAAATTAAAAAGTCTTGCTCAATATTGGTATTTTTTTGCAAAAAATTATTTTTTTTTTAAATTAATTTTTTTGGTTAAAAGTTCAACTATTTAGTGAAATATTAGTCTTCTTTGTAGAAAATTTACTTATATTTTTAAAAATTAATTTTCTTTTGTTAGAAACTAAGGTTTTATTTGTAATTTTCAGTAAAAAATCTTTTTTTATCAAACTTTTATTTTGAAAATTTAACAGTTTTGTTGGAAATTAGTTTCTCCTGTGCAGAAGTAATTTTTTTTTCTGAAAAGTAAACTTTTTATTTTTGGACGAAGATTCATCCTCTGCAAGTTGGAAATTTAGCTTTTTTGTTAAAAATTTATTTACTTATTTGAAAATTTATTTATTTAATTAAAATTAGTGTGTTTTGTAGAAAATTCATCATTTTCATTAAAAATTTTACTATTTTCTTAAAAGTTTGTTTTCATTATCTAAATTTAACAAGTTGAACATTAGTTTTCTTAACAGTAGGTTATATATTTAATTTTCAGTTTTGAAATTATTTTTCTCATATTTAGAATTCAAATTAGTTTGTTGAAAATTCATCATTTTTCATTAAAAATTATCTTTCTTGCTGAAAATTATTCTCTTCTGGGTTAAAAGTCAACTGCTTCCTAAACAAATTCTAATTTTTATGTAGAAAACTCAACTTTTTTGTAGAAAATTTGTCTATTTGGTTACAGATCCAAGTATTTTTTCATATATGTTTCTTGAGATTTCGAATTCATCTTTTGTGGTAGAGAGAATGATTTTTTTTGATTGATGATTCATCTTTTCAAGTGAAAAATTTATCTGGTTTGGCTAAAAATGAACTTTTTTGTCGGAAATTCAACTTTTCATGTTGGAAATTCAAGTGTTTTGAAAAATAATTTTTTCTTACTTGAAAATTTAACTATTTGGATGGAAAAGCAATTCAAATTTTTTTTAACATTAATGCTTGTCTTTAATGTATTGACAAGAATTTCAATTTTACATTTTTATCGCAGATTAAAAAATAAAAATAACATTCTAGATTTTTTTGAACTCTACAATTACCAAATTTTTAAAATCTATTTTGACTCTGTTTAACGAAAAGATATTAGTCGATTTATTCTAAGTTTTATAAAATTTTTAAAAAATTTATAATTTTTAAAAATCCAGCTTGAATTGAGGACGCTTTCAAAGTTTAATCATAAAATTTGAGTTAGACAGTCCTGAAAAGAGACTGGAGAAATTAAAAAATATGAATTATGAACGTAAAATTTATCTGCAGAAAGTAGATTACTTTTCATTAAAGTAACGCGTTTGGTCTCTCGTTAAATTCGGGTAAATCCCAAAGGGAGTGCGAGAAGTGTCCAGTTCGCCATAGCACTTAGAGTAAGTACGGTACCGCGAGAAAAGCAATTTACGTTCTAAAGTTGGGTGTATGTAAAGTCCTCGATGGAAGAAGGAATTTTTAGGAAAATTCGCGCTGTGATTTCACGTAGAATCGAAAGTAATTCGAGCGACTGAGGCACGGAAAGAACGCCACCGACGTCAGGATAAAACCAAGGATTTATCTTTCTTTCACCATACATTTTTCTTCCCAACGTACACTCCCTTTTCACGCCTTTTACTTTTTTTGTAAAGTGAAACTTATTTTTGGACTGAAACGAATTTTTGAAATAACGGCAGACCGTCTCTCTTACTTTTCCCCTTTCTCCTTTTGCTTCTCTTTTTCCTCTTCTCCCTTTTTCCTTGTGCATTTCCCTTCCCCTCCCACTTTTCCATTTTCCTATTTCCTCCTTGCACCTTCTTCTATTTTCTTTTTTTTTGTATACGTTTCCTCTTTTTTCTTTCCCTTTTCCTTTTTCATTTAAACTCTTTTACCACAAAAGGGAGAGCACTTTTTTCTTTTCCTTTTCTTCTCAAACGTTTTCTCTTTTTTTTTCCTTTTCTATTTTCTCCTGGCCCCTTTCTATTTATCTCTCTATTGTATTCTCTCCTCTTTTACCCTTTCTTTTTTCTTTCTGCCCTTTTCCCTTTCATTTTTCCTTTTCCCTTTTCTTCTAACCACTTCACCCTTTTTTCTTCCCCTTCTTCCTTTTTCTTTTTCCTCTCTACTTCCTCCTTTTCTCTTTTGTTTTACCTCTTTTCCCCTTTCTGCCTTTCCCCTTGTCGCTCTATTTGAATGTCCCTATTGCGCGTAGATTTGCAATGG